>LGRX02009172.1:0-33663 GCA_001247695.2 Cymbomonas tetramitiformis | reverse complement strand
TACGGTTGTCCAAGTAGCCTTACTTAGGTGATCCCGTTTGAGGTGCACGTATGCGCATGCCCAGGGACTAAATTGATTTCCGGATAGCTGCGCCCAAACTACATTCTCTAACTTATTTATAGGGTTTATACACATTATTGCATCACACCAATATACTTATATATGTGTATGTATTATAACACCACAATATCACATGCAAATGTATTGACATGATAACGTATATTAGAAGCATCCAGGAGCATCCACATCGTGACAAAACACGACGCTTATCCCGGCGCAATGGGGCCAGCGAGACTTGTGGAATACGGCACATCATTGTATGAGCAACATATGACGCATGCGTGGAATGTATCCCCACATCGAAGTGCGCACTGTACAGATATGCAATATTCAGCCCACGCCGTACACCGCAGTATAATATATGCAAAAGCGCCATACCGCAACCTTGCATACACAGCGACCATCTAGGCTATATCGTAATCCGTCAATGGTATGTAACAATGCCAATACTTTTATGATCGGATCCTAAGTGTATGTATATGTGTCTGTATACACATTGACGCTTGTATATTAATGTGCATGTATGTGTATGCTCGTCCTAGTATAAGAGTGTTGCAAACTAATGTGCCCGTTTGCCGGTTAAGTTATTAGCAAGGGACGGTATCGTATCGGATTTTTTTTGTGGTTATCGATATTTTTGAGTAACTCTAAAATTAATATCGATCGATATGATATCTGATAAACTGTAAAATTTATATATAAACGTTTGCAGTGCTTGATCATAAATATATTTAGGCAGGAGTTACCATCGTGGATGACGGGGGAGACAACACAATAGATGAATACAAAAAGAATCAGAGTCACCGACTTCATATGGACTACGTTAAATCTGTACGTGATGCCCATATCACGAAATAATGCCACGCACTTCCAACATGGCCTGAGAACGCATCCCTTTCATGTTTCATGTTTGTAAAGAAAAAATTGTGATTAGCAATATTTCGTGATGGTCACAAAGGGAGTGACTAAATTTGCAGCAAAATACATGACAATCATAACAATCCAAGCAAAGAATCGGTGCTATGTAACCATTAGTAACTACTAAAATGTGACAGGGTACCAATACCACCGGCATTTCTCCATGTCATTCAAGTGACCCGTTTTCTTGCTACCCTGGCAAAGGAAATGCATATTCGATTCCTCATTTCTCTGGTCTCCATGAATACATTGTAATCACAGAGATGATGTACAGATTCCTGCACGCCTTTCAAAGGTAATATTTACAGAACAATCACAGATCTGTTTGGGTGTCATGCCGTGCCCCCTCCGCCAACTAGCACACGCACCGTAAGGAGTCGCAAGATTCCGATGCAAAAAGCTTGAGCAAGGTCCCCCTAGCGAGAGGAGGTTTTCACTAATGGGCACAGGAAGTTTGGGACTCACCAGATGTTTCGTTAATAGCGCTTGGCGTCGCTCTCGTGTCGCTAGCTTTGCATAGGTACGAAAAATGGAGGAGTATACAATGATGCGAGCTACTTACACGTAATGCAGAGGACATACAAAATACTCATGTGAACATAGGCGTGATCCCGTGAAACTCGCGGTAAACACATGCCGACTATTCATTATTGAGGGTGTATATATGATGCCGACTATATCATTATTGAGGGTGTATATAGATATATGCATATCTATATATGACATATGTGTGTGTGTAAGCTCGGGCGCGTGTGTGTGTGTGCGGCTCATGCATCGGCCAACTCAATTGTCCACATCTATGTGATACACACGTTAGCTTTCGTCGCAGGGGGGGTCCCACCTGCTCGATTGCTTGCTCGGTAGGCCGCTCGTCTTCCATCTAGATTCAGGAAACCACCACCACACACACCACCACCTCCCCACCCATGCCAGACGTGTCGAGCAAGGCGACCACCTATGTGGAGGCGGAAAATGCGTCGAAACCCTAAGCATAGCCGTTTAGGCGCCAGGAGACAAGGAAGTGCGCGGAAGGAACGTGGAGTCGCCTTCTACTTTAGCGTCATCCCGGGGTGCATGGGGACAAGGCGATATACGCACCTTCGAAGCAACCAATGAAGAACCCTACTTAGAAGAAGAAGCCTGTAAGAGGAAGGGCGGCATATCATTCACTCAGTAAGGAAGCGAGCTTTTTAGTGGTCTTGGAAGACCCTTCAAGGAGGCGGTCCTTTCGGCCCATGCCGTAAGATATGCCGCCTGGAATACATCAACTCGATCAGAAACGATTCTCGGCTTCGAGCGACACCCCTTCCCTCGACGAGATCTCTGTGCACGACCTGGTCAGCTGCTCCATCTGGCAAATTGATACAGAGTGGAACGCACCTTACGCGCCTTAATCCTAAAGCGACCGGCCTTTCGGAGTGGAAGCTTAAAGATAAGCTGCGGAATCTACTTGTAGGTCTCCTCCTCCACTTCCTCGCGGATCCCTATCGAGGATGCATATTACAATTGCCTGCGTCAGAGAAAAGTAAGCCGAGCGTCCACCTTAGCAAGACGCAATATGTATGTACAGGCGTTTATACCTTACAAGGATTTCACTTTCGCAGAGCCTTACAAACTGAAGCGTGAAAAAGTCCGGGGAGTGATTGTTTATTTATCATTTTTGCATCAAACAATTCAGAATCAATTCGGTCTATCGACAAGGACTTCTATCGAGGCATTGTCGATAGAAGTCACGTCACGTCACGTCACGTCACGTCATCTCAAAACTGAGGAGCGCCTGCAACGCTCATCTCTTGTCGTGTCGAAAATCGCGATCGGCCGCGCAGCGGCCACAGCTCGTAAACTCTCTACTCTCAACTCTCGTCTGGTCTCAGCCAGACGAGAGTCATAGTATCGAGTATGTCACACAGTCGCAGCTCAAAGGCCTAGTGGAGATCTTTAGATCGAATGGCCTAGTACCAATACGTATCTCAATCTGTGACCATAACGATAACCATTTATACTACAGTATTAACTATTCCCCTATGCCATGCCACGCGACGGGGCGAGGGCGCCACATCAGCGCAAAGTTGTGCACATTATGATGTGGCGGTCTTATATTGACGCACGCTTTCAATATGCTACATTTACTGTGACACATACAGTATGAGATCTCCACCCAGCATTCGACGGCAGCAGATCCAAAGAGAATGAATATCAATCGAATGGACTGTGCTCTTCAGTAGGAACCTGGTTGTAGGGCTGAATTGTCAACTTCAAAGACAAAAAAATATTGGATAGGTTCTTTTTTGGCAAGCAAGTTGAGTTGATTCCGGAGGGAGTACCTTGAGACCTTTTTCGCAATGGGATTTGTAATTTCATGTGGTAAGCGCGTCAAACTTCACTGAATTTGAATCTCGTCATTGAAAATTGTTGCCTACTGTTCTCCGGAAAGTAGCTTGAAAGGCGTCATGAATCCTGTGTACACGTTCTGGACTCCTCTGATTCGGGAAGGAAAACGGATCGCAGGTGCAAGCTGCGGCGTCTCAACCATTAGGTCGGCTGTTATGGCCAGTGCTGCCGTCAAAAGTTATTCTCGTCTGTCTTCGAAGAGACAAGCGACTCGGGCTGTAGAATCAAGGTGTTTTCCGCCTGTGGAAAACTTTTCATTCTACTCACAATTTTATGGTATCAAACATCGAACAGGTCCAAATTCGCATGTTCTGCTGTGGTGCTATAGCTATGCCGCGGATGTATTTTTAATACCGCATGCTAGAGAACTATTGCCCCTGACGCCTTAAGCGACTCGATAGCTTCAAAGTTGGTCACCTTCCTCTTTACATCTCCCTCAGTCTTCTAGGACTTCTATTGCGTTCAGTCCAACAAAGAGAATTCTTGGGACAAACTCAACTGTTTGGTCACGAGATCTTTGTACTTCTAAGTGCTGTAGTAAGGCAATAATATCATTTATTGTGACGCAAGTCATACTGTTTTCTGGAGTCAAATGCTAGAACATAGCACAGGACTTGCGAAATCATATATTTCGGTTAAACAGATATTTGCGTTCCCCTCAGCGGTGTGTGATACGTCTGGAAATCTGGCTGACACGGTTCTCCTTCTGTGTCACTTGTCACAGCCGCCTATTTCTCGGAAGGCGGTCGCGTGGATCGCGTGGTGTTTTCGCACCTAACAGACAAATCTTTACGACGACAAGCTCGAGTGTAAGTGACCTTCAATGTACTTTGCGACACGTCGCATTAATAAATCTTTGGCGCGATATCCTCTCGTAAAGTGAGTCTTGATTTCGCAACTTCCAGTAGCGTTCTTGAGCTAGCAATATAACTTGAGTGCCAATCTCGGTCGACAGGAACCTTGCTATGTCACAACCCCCATCTATTACGTCAACGACAAACCACATATCGGACACGTATACACCTCCACGCTTGCAGATGTGTACGCCCGATTCCAGCGCAGCCAGGGCCGCGACGTGCGCTTCCTCACCGGTACTGACGAGCACGGTCAAAAGGTTCGTTCCCCTTTACACTTGACCCTCTTAATATGTGTCTAGTTCTCCTAACACTGCTCCACGCCAGCGGCCTATTGTCCACAACTTTTCTCAACGGCGGCAGCCGTATCTCTGCGATACCACTTCACCAGTAAACCCGGCGGTCTGTTCCCCGCACTGTTGCTCCACCAGCACGCCTGGTGCAGTATTCTCGGTTATGCAATTTCTTTAGCACGCATTGTGCACCCGTAGCGAGCGCTGCTCAGGTGTGGGCTCCAAGGAGTTGCCGGAGAGTTGGAGCCGCTGTCTGCTCTCGTGCAGGTGGAGCAATCAGCTGAAAAGCGGGGCATCGAACCTCAACAGCTTGCAGATGAGAACTCGGCATTCTTCAGGTCATCCTGCCCCCAGAATAATTGCTCGCCACGCTGCACTTTGGAGGCTGCGCCTCTAGCTCTGGCGCGTGCGGCCTGTCAAGGTGTCCTTGCGCCCGCAAGAGCAGCAAATAGCAAGACGTCATCTGTGGACGGCGCAACTGTTGTAAACCCTTATGGCTGCGACTGCTTTTCGTACCCACGTGAACCCCTATTGCTCGCAGGGATGCGATGGAGAACTTTGGCATCGAGTTCGACGACTTCATCCGTACCACCGATCCGCGTCACAAAGAGCAGGTGCGTTTGTTACCCTTGCTTGAGGTTGCCAGGCTCCCGAGGAGATCACACTTGAGTTGTGCTGAGACTTGCGCCATTCAAGTGCGCTTCCCATACAGAGAGTTTCCTAAGTGGCCTCAGCTGGTGCTGTCTGGCAAGGGGTAAGGGTGATCTCCTCCTTTCCCCGCCCTTGCGAACGGAGGATGCTTTTGTTGGATGGGCCCCCTTGCCGGGGCCACGGGGCTTCCACGGACCTCCTGCGGAAGCGATGGGACTGTGCTCTCCGTGAATGCGTACGTGATTCCTCGTGAAGATACCCCTGTGCTGGGTGCACGACGCTGCTGCAGGTCACCAAATTCATCCAGCAGCTGAAGGATAAGGACTTCGTTTATTTGGGGGAGTTCGAAGGATGGTATGCATTCCAGGCCGACCCACCCGACTCTGAGGGCTACCTCCCGCTCTCGGTCGCCTGCCCGGCCTTGCTCCACCTGGCTGTACCAACGCTGGGGGCTGCCTCCCGCTCTCTGTCACCTGCCTGGCCTTGCTCCACCTGGCTGTACCAACGCTGGGGGCTGCCTGCCACTCTCTGTCACCTGCCTGGCCTTGCTCCACCTAGCTGTACCAACGTTGGGGGGGCTGCCTGCCACTCTCTGTCACCACCTGGCCTTGCTCCACCTGGCTGTACCAACGCTGGGGGCTGCCTCCCGCTCTCTGTCACCTGCCTGGCCTTGCTCCACCTGGCTATAGCAAAGAGCTCATGGCTCGCCAGGTCACCTCTAGAGGACGCACGCAGCTCGTTCCTACCAGCCTCTTGCGCGCCATCTCTCTGAAACACGCACAGCTGAGACTGAGTACTCGCTGTTCGCCACGCAGTGGCGGTGTCGTCGTGGAAGCCTTCTGAGAGAAGGGGATCCACACGTGTTGCTGCAGAAGGCGGGTCCGTGCGCACGCCTCGCGAGCTGCGAGCTGCACGCGCGCGCCACGCAGCCACTTTCTAATAGGATGGCCAATGGGAACCCCCTCCAGTTCAAGAGGGCCCACGCGCCTCAATGTGATCGGGCCGCTGCAAATTGTACATTCCAAGAGGGCATTTGCGCCTCGTTGGAGGAGGGCCTCTGATGCGGCACTCACCCTTCCGGCTGATGTGGCTCTCCAGGTATGACGAAGGCCAGGAGGAGTACGTCACAGAGAGCACTGCTGCCGAGCAGGATTTCAAGAGTGCCATCAGGTGCTTGGAGCCGTGGATGTTGGGCCAGTGTCGCCCCAGGGCCACTCTCCAGGCGGAGCCGAGGGCTGCAGACAGCGCCGCTTCGCCTGCATGCTCCCACTTTTGCCAGAGCGTCATCAACTGCCCACTCGTCGCACGTTCCCAGGGTCACTCTTGAGCTGAGACCGAAGTGTGCACGCGGACGCAGTGCCCGGTGACCTTGTCTGAGGAGGCTGGCGGCGCGTGGGGAGGGCTGCTGGGCGCAGTGGGAAGCCCCTCGTGAAGGCTAAGCAAGAGAACTACTTTTTCCGCCTTTCCGCCTTCCAGGTGACCCCACACAGCCCTACGCCACCCGCCCTTGCCGCCGCTGCCGGTATGACGTCATGCGTCGCTCACGGGGGCTCTTCCTGGCAATGCCTTGGCGTACTATGAGGAGCTGTGCACCGCTGGATCAATGAGTGGTGTGCGAGGCCCTGGTCCCGCACCCCAGCCTGCCTCCCACCAAATTTGTGCAGCTGTAGTGCCAGCGAGGCAGTGTCCTCTCGGGGTTCGTTGACACGAAGGGGGCCGCTGATGCACGCAACCCAGGACAAGCTTGAGGCGATGTTTGAGGAGAACCCGGACCTCGTGCTCCCCAAGGTCCGCGCGATGCCCCATCCTCGGGGGCCCCTGATGATGCTTGCCCATCAGATATATCTCGTGCTGAGCGTTGATTTCTTAGAGGTTTCTTAGGACGGTCCTGAGAGGAATTGTCGAGTGGCAAGCCCTTCAGGCACCGCTTGGCTCTAGTTGCCGCCGCCGTTTCCGCTCAGGCCATGCGCCAGGTGGCAAGCCCTTCAGGCACCGCTTGGCTCTAGTTGCCGCCGCCGTTTCCGCTCAGGCCATGCGCCAGGTGGCAAGCCCTTCAGGCACCGCTTGGCTCTAGTTGCCGCCGCCGTTTCCGCTCAGGCCATGCGCCAGGTGGCAAGCCCTTCAGGCACCGCCTAGCTCCCTCGAAGTGTGGCTCGACCCGCTCATCAGCCAAGCAGAGCTTAGCCGCCGTGTGGTCTTAACATTGTGCCCACGCAAGGGCCAGCCAGGTGGCGCGTGAGCTTGCTGGGGAGAGCGGGGATGCAGGCGCGCAGCAACGAGGTGCTCAACCGGATCAAGGCTGGCCTGCAGGTGACTCTATGCCGGTCCTAGCCTCGCCTCGTGCCTCCTGTCAGCCCAGCCCGCTCTCTGAGTTGACTCCATACCAGTCCTGGCCTCGCCGCGTGCCTCCAGTCAGCCCAACCCGCTCTCTGAGGTGACTCTATACCAGTCCTGGCCTCGCCGCGTGCCTCCTGTCAGCCCAGCCCGCTCTCTGAGATGACTCTATACCGGTCCTGGCCTCGCCACGTGCCTCCTGTCAGCCCAGCCCGTTCTCTGAGTTGACTCGATGCTGGTCCTGGCCTCGCCGCGTGAGCTGCGCTTGGGGCGTCTGAAGGCAGCTTCAGACCCTACTATCACCTTTGCTCTCAATGCTGAGCGATGTCTGGAGCTTGAAATCGGAGGCGGGCGATGGGGGCATGGACGGCGATGCCCAGGATGTGCCAATTAGCCGCACGAGCTTTACTTGGGGTATTCCCATGCCGGACGACGAGGAGCATGTGATTTATGTGTGGATCGATGCCCTCTTCAATTACATCTCTGCGCTGCAGCTGGCGGAGGTGAGCAAGAACGCACTCTGAGCATCTCGCACGACCCTCTGCTGTCCGCAATGTCATGAAAGTATGACAGGTTTCCGCAATGGGCGTAAGGGCAGCACCTTTTGAGGAGAGGAGCTGAGAATGTGGTATCATAAAGTGGCAGCGGTTGCTGAGGGAGCGTGGACTGTATCCCAGGGCGTCATAAAGTGACAGCGATTGCTGAGGGAGCGCGGACTGTATCCCAGGACGTCATAAAGTGACAGCGGTTGCTGAGGGAGCGCGGACTGTATCCCAGGGCGACGAGTCGAAACTGGCCAAGTACTGGCCAGCAACAGTGCACATCATGGCAAAGGAAATCGTTTGGTTCCATGCCGTGATCTGGCCAGCAGTATTGATGGCCCTGGAGTTGCCCCTACCAGGGTATCCCATCCTGACACTTCTCCCCCCAGGACGTCCCTATCTGTCCACTCCTCTCGCTATCCCTCACGTCTGGAGCTCCACGTCAGCGCAGTCATCATGGCAGCATGCCGTGCGACCCGTGCCACATGCGGCTGATGTGGCACAATTCCTGGCAATGCCGGTGCAATGCCGACGTACTCCTGAGCGTGGTCCTTGCTGCTTGGCCGATGTAGGCGGGTCTACGCACATGGCTTCTGGATTAGAGACGGGAAGAAGATGAGCAAAAGCTTGGGGAACTTTGTAGACCTAGAGACCCTGACAGGCTACTGCGACACCTACGGCCTGGATTCGATCCGATACTTTCTCCTCACTCAGGTGTGCGGCCTTGCCACGAGCCTGGAGGCTCGCACCGTCTTGCCAGTGGGCGATCTCCCACCCCGGAATGTCACTTAGGTGGGAGAGAGGTGAGCGATGGTGGATATGCGTGGTCAGCCGCTGGAGCAAAGATGGCTGCACGTAGGCGGTGAAGAGGGGCTCGGTGGGAGAGAAAGAAACTGGAGAGGCAGCGGAGAGGGGTTTCACATGCGAGGAATGCTTCCGAGGGGGTATACGTCTGGATCCTCGCACGGCCCCGGAGTTTTTTTCTATTGGCGGATATCTTTGACAGGAGAGACAAGGGGACCTGGAGGTGGATGCCCGCAGGGACCAATCGGCGCAATAGATTCCAACTGGAGCGATGAACGGCTCTACGACATTTACTCTGATGAGCTTGTGAACACGCTCGGAAACTGCGCCAGTCGCACCACCTCCATGATCAATAAGGTGCCACCTCCAGGGGCTTAG
Source organism: Cymbomonas tetramitiformis (assembly GCA_001247695.2). NCBI lineage: Eukaryota > Viridiplantae > Chlorophyta > Pyramimonadophyceae > Pyramimonadales > Pyramimonadaceae > Cymbomonas > Cymbomonas tetramitiformis. The sequence continues at coordinate 24,438 of LGRX02009172.1, read as the reverse complement.
GATCAATAACGTTGCCACCTGTGTGCATCAGGATCAGGGGTGGCGCGACACGGGGTGCCACCTGTGTGCATCAGGATCAGGGGTGGCGCGACACGGGGTGCCACCTGTGTGCATCAAAATCAGGGGTGGCGCAACATGGGGTGCCACCTGTGTGCATCAGGATCAGGGGTGGCGCGACATGGGGTGCCACCAGTGTGCATCAGGATCAGGGGTGGCGCGACATGGGGTGCCACCGGTGTGCATCAGGATCAGGGGTGGCGCGACATGGGGTGCCACCAGTGTGCATCAGGATCAGGGGTGGCGCGACATGGGGTGCCACCAGTGTGCATCAGGATCAGGGGTGGCGCGACATGGGGTGCCACCTGTGTGCAATATCGCACTCGGTGGCAAGCAGGAGGCTGAAGTGAAGCACGGCTCTTCAGCTAAGAGGAGGCAAGCAGGAGGCTGAAGTGAAGCACGGCTCTTCAGCTAAGAGGTGGCAAGCAGGAGGCTGAAGTGAATCACGGCTCTTCAGCTAAGAGTGGCAAGCAGAGGCTGAAGTGAAGCACGGCTCTTCCAGCTAAGAGGGGGCAAGCAGGAGGCTGAAGTGAAGCACGGGTCTTCAGCTAAAGGTGGCAAGCAGGAGGCTGAAGTGAAGCACGGGTCTTCAGCTAAGAGGGGCAAGCAGGAGGCTGAAGTGAAGCACGGGTCTTCAGCTAAGAGGTGGCAAGCAGGAGGCTGAAGTGAAGCACGGCTCTTCAGCTAAGAGGTGGCAAGCAGGAGGCTGAAGTGAAGCACGGCTCTTCAGCTAAGAGGTGGCAAGCAGAGGCTGAAGTGAAGCACGGGTCTTCAGCTAAGAGGTGGCAAGCAGGAGGCTGAAGTGGGCAGGCTCTTCAGCTAGAGGTGGCAAGCAGGAGGCTGAAGTGAAGCACGGGTCTTCAGCTAAGAGGTGGCAAGCAGGAGGCTGAAGTGAAGCACGGGTCTTCAGCTAAGAGGTGGCGGGGCCTCTGGGGGGCCGGGGCGAACTCAGTACTACAAGCAAGATGGGGTGCCCAGCGAGATGGACTCTTCCGGGGCACGCAGGCAGGTGGGAGAATATGATTGGCCGGCCATCACACAGGAGGCTACCAACACGGTGCGCAGCCGTGTGGACAGTGCTCTGGGTGCTCCTTCGGGCGGGGACCCGATGAATCTCTGAATGGGCTTCCCAGGGGACTCAGAGAAAACGGACACTCCAGGCATTGCTTGGGCCCGGCCTATGGAGCTGTAGGCTTAGCTCGCAGCCCTCAGCAGCCTGCCAGTATGTGCTGAGGGGTAACGCCACGCACAAACACACGCACCTGATTTGAGGTTGTGCCCCGCAGTGCGTGGAGTGCGTGGAGACCTTCGACTTGCCCGGGGCAGCCACGACAGCGGTCGGCCTGGTAGGAAAGGTGAGGACGTCAGGGAATTGACGAGGAGCCCCTTTGCCCACACTTGGGGGTTACACTCCAGAGCTGCCAGGAGACCTCGCCGCTGAGTGCATGCCGCGGCGCCTGGCGAAGCGGGAAGCTCGCAAAGCGAAGCAGTCTGGAGCGAGAGGCGCGGCGCTGCTCACGCCTCGCTGTCTTCGAAGCGACTCAGCGCGTCTCCGATTTCGCCGTCCCCATGCAGACCGTTCTCGACGGTTGAATCTGAAACCCGGGGGCTCGCCCTGCTAGATGCTGGTGCAAGCGCAGTCCTGCAAATGGGGGGGGGTTGGCTTTTGGGGGCTGCAGGTGGATACCTTCATCTCAGAGACAGAGCCGTTCCGACTCGCCAAGGTGTGTCTTCCTCCCTTTCTTCCCGCGCCACCATCCCTCGCCCCCTGAACTCCTGAGACAGTGGCCTGCTGATCCAGCGGTGGCCATAATCACCACGGTGCTGCTGGATGCCGGTTACCGCAAGAGCGGCTGGCGGCTGACTGATGCAGCGTGGGAGACGGGGGAGGGTTAGGAAAGTGCACAGGAGCGGCCCGCAGTGGTTGTTTCCGTAGAGGCTGTCAGCGTGAGGGCGCATGCGAATTTTCGAGTGCCACGTGGGAAACTGAGTGAAGGCACATCAGAGCAGGGAGCACCAGGTGGTAGCGGCGCGGAAGCTTGTACCCGAAGCCGGAGGCAGGCAGAGTGAGAACGCGCAGCCAATGACAGCGGCAGTGACGGGGGCGGGTCGGCGCTGCGGGGGTGAGGCGGGGGCTTTTCTCAGGACGAGTCCAAGAAGGTAAGCGGCGTCTCAGCCTTCTCCGCCGCGTCAGCCTGCTGAGGCCTCAACATCGAGATGCAGCTAGGCTCCAGTGCCTCCCGCATTGCGGCACCACGTTTGCTACGTCAGCCTATGGGCCTCCTGCACCTCTGGAGGGATGCGCGATGACCACCAGGCAGAGAGTAGCTAGAAGATGAAGTTGGCGGCTTCCTCGATGCCGCTTCGGTCTCTGTGCAGTCGCCGAAGCATAGAGTGGTATCGCCGACTGGGCTGCAGTCAAGCAGGGCACCTGAGGGCAGAGGGGAGGGGCGAGGAGCGTGCAGGGCGCCTGAGGGCAGAGGGGAGGGCGAGGAGCATGCAGGGCGCCTGAGGGCAGAGGGGACGGGCGAGGCGTGTGCAGGAAGAGCTTGCGGCCATTCTATATCAATGCATGGAGACGGTGAGGATCGCTGGGGTAGGTGCCCGTAATGGCAATTTACATCAGTGAGTGAAGACGGATTAAAGGCAGTTGTGAGTCGCTGACTAAGAAATATACTTAATGCGCATCTGTTGTAAAGTCTGCAGAAGATGCCAAGGTCCACCATCCAACGCACAGCAATCGAGACAATCTTAGTCTAGATACAAACCTCCGTGCTCTTCGAAGCTGGCAGTCGCTGCTCCTCACGTGACGATTATTAACGTGTGGCAGTGTTTCAAATGAGCGTCATGGGATGCAGCCGAGGAGTGAGTATGAACACGGGACGGCGCAAATGCCCAGGTACTGCTGGAGTCAGTGATGCCTGAAAAGATGGGTCAGCTAGAGGAGGCCCTGGGCACCGCAGAGATCAAGGGCACTCTGCAGGAGCGCACAGCTTGGGGGCAGCTGCAGCCGGGGTCACTCGTGAAAAAGGTGGCACTCTTCCCAAGGTAAGAATGGTAGCACCAACAATGTACGAAGACCCCCCACCATGAAATATGCGGGTGCACCATTGAAGTCATAGCAAAGTGCGCGGAGGAACTGCATCTGCAGTGAGTGTCAGCGTGATTCTGACTGGGAGCCGCATTGGATGTGATGCGCAGGGTGGATCCACCCACACCGGCTTGAGGGTGATTTGCGACTTATTCAAATGAGACAGCCGTGAACAGAGACATCGCCAAATGTATGCAGGGTAGATCACTCTTGGAGTCGGAGACGATGTTCAGATGTGTGTACAAATCCAAGATGGTCCGCGAAATCATGTGTAGCATGGCGCTTACTAGAGGACATGGCCTGTACCGAAGTAGAACAGCATTGGTTGGTGCAGTAGAGTGCACAGTTTGTTGCATCCAACCAGAGTTGAGGCCTGGAAGTTTAAGTGACTATTTTTTGCTTTGCGGGTGACGCGTGATCGGTTTTGTGTTGATCAAAGTATCCTCGGATTTCCACAGACGCTTGCAACGGAATGAATAGCACGTAAATTCACAAAAATCAGGCTTCCGGCAAGTTTCTTCTGGTATATGGATATACATTTAAATACACGCCGGCTCACTTTTTCCGCCGATCCGTTGACGCGTGCACATCTCCCGGAAATTTCACCACCGACTGTATGGTAATTTTATTGCGATAAATTTTATGATATACTGAGTGGTTTGATTTTCACATATATGGTATTATTACTGTATTAAGGGGCACCCAAATTTTCAGGAAATAATTTAAAAAAGTTGTTGGTAGTTTGAATATTATGATGATAATGCATTTAGTTTGGGGAAACTTAAAGGTTTGCGAAAACGGGAGTTCAAAATTTTAATTTGTTTGCACGTGGTGTGACCTTTAAATGCAGGTTTTAATAAGTATTTAATAACTTTGAGATTGAGACTCCAGGTCTGTGTCGCATGCGCTGTTGAAATTTCGAGTGTCGTGTAACGTGCTGAGTGATGACATGTCTCATGTGACGTCAGTTCGCCTCGCGGCGCATCGCGTGTCAGCTATCAACCTGTCATAAAAATTTGATTGTCATGTCACATGTCACGCACTGACGCACACCGTGACACACCGCACAAGATCACTGAGATTCGTGAGGGACTGGTGTGGGTCACACACGAACAGCTCAAGACAAAGCGAGAAGCCTGTGCGTTAAGAATTTCACCGTGGCGGCTGAGCGGTTTATTTGTTTTGCTTGTTTGAGTTTGATCTGTGTTGAGTTTTGTTTGAGGATTATATGCTTGGAGGAAGTGTTTTACGGACGGAGTGCTGTTACAGACATCCAGATCTTTCGTGAACGAAGGAATCTTTGAACGAGATCTGCAAGGTTATTTGGGATGTTCACCTGTTGTGGCCTGATCATAGCGCTGTGTTCGCATCAGCAGGCTGTGGAGCGTTTGCGTACCCTGATCTCGTTTTTTTTTCTTCTCATTCTTCTTTCCATCTATAGTGATCGCGTGAAGGCTTGTGTTAGTTTGAAAAGCGTTTTGCAGCATTGCACCTCCGTTTGTTCGCTGATGAATCGTGGCAGCGTGATTGGGGTGTGCCCCTGGCGGGAATGTTCCCCGGTCTTTGCCGACCATGCCACCGAAAGAAGGGATTGATGGTGTCTTTGTTTCTTTGTGCTAGAGGTGTTTTTCATTCGTAACACTGACAAAAAATAAGATGTGTCCACGCAGGATCTGTAACGTGCGCGCAGCCACTACATGCACGACTGGGATGATTCAGGTTGTAGAATTACAGTTGTAGCAAATTAATAGTAATTCTGCATGTTTTCGTTTTCATGCTGCTAGAAATGTATGAAGATCTCGTATGGGATCGACCTTGTGTTTGCAGTCGGTGATATCGTATTTATTCGAAGTAAGTGCGAATTAAGTATTAAAGTATATATTTGTTTGACTTGAACCTGTTCTATTTATCTCGGAACCCGCTTTTCCGTTTGACTCAATAATTTCGCGTTTCAGACCACTATCAGGGAGGTCATAAATAATATGTATGACAAGGCTCAGTAAAGTCTGCCTAAACGTCTATTCTAGACGTTACGTACATCTTTTTTTAAAACGTGTAATAATTAAAATTTCGGCAAGAATAATGGAGACTCGTCCATTAAGCATCAGCAAAATTTAGCTGAATTATAATTGAGTTAAGAATTATAATTGAGTTTCCGAGGAACATTTTAACACGCGTTTCGAGACGAGTAGAGGCTCAGAATGGCAAAATCCAGTCGCAAAAAACAGCCGTCTTATCCGCTTCTTGTGAGCGTGGAAATCCACCTACGACAGGTTATGAGTTGTGCCTCAGCAGCATTACGCACGTTGAGTCTGGCAAAAGGGAACTTTACCGCGCTTTCGCAGGAGGCAGCTGGCTCGCAATCCCTTTCTCAGCTCACTGACTCACAGGTTGTCACAAGAAATCTGCTCGAAGCTGTTCAGCTGTTGGATACCAAGGCGCGAGCCACAGTGACCACAGCAAAACGCGCCTTGATCTCGAAACAGGAAAGTCAGGAGTCTGAGTGCGCAGCGCATCAGGGAGCCATGGATAGAAAGGGCCCTAGTGCGAGAACGCCGAGGCGCAAAAATCTTCGGGAATCACGCAGAGTCAAACAGTCTGATAAAAGAGACACTGAGCCTACAGACGTTCCAACATCTTGCGTGACGAAACCCTCGAAGAAACAGAGCTCAGATATTTTGGTAGAGGCTTGCGCATCTCCAACAGAAACAGGAGAACCGGAACCAGTGACACCAGCCGCCACTTCATCCTTTGTGGTCTTAGGACCTTTGTCCACAGGAAGGAAAAGAGCGAAGGGCAGCACTGGTGACAAAGGGGATCGCAACAATCCCAAGGCAAGAAAATCGTTTACATGGAGAAAAGAGGTACACAGTAAACGCTCATAGTCAGTGCCTGGTGTGGAGAAGCAGGCGACGGGATCCCTGCAGCGTTCGACGTCACTTAGCCCTGAGGGGCGATCCATATTCACAGTCCACGACCGATAATTTTGCCACAGTAGAGATACTTTAATCAGACACCTTATTTGCTGTGGAAAGGGCATCGCGACGAGTCCACTTAACTCGATCCACTGATCAGGCGACTGCTTAACTGGGTGGGGCAACTGCTTCCTGTAACTGAAGTCAGAGACAGTTTGTCGTTTGTGAGACTTCAAGCTTTGTTAATCCTAGGACAATATGGTGCCAGCACTCCAATCGAGCCGCTTTTCCCAAGAAGGTTTTTTCAGCGGCGGAATCTGTGCTTTTTTTGCGGTGAGAGGATCCAGAGGACCCGTGGGACCGCGGGGGACGGCTTACCCATAATCCTGAGAACCCGATCAGTCGAGGACTGCTCAGGATCCCACACCACCTTAGACCACCGCTTGCAAGTTCTGATCTGTTTGCCTAAACCCCTGCTGTCTAAAGAACTTTAACCGCTCCAAAACTAATCCTGCCTAGAGACTGCGGTTCAGACATCTGTTTAGCCCCTGCCGTCGGCTTCAGTAGGGGGTTAGGCCGACCGAGTGCAGACCGGGTTTCCCGCTTTGTATGACAGTGCAGTACACCTCAAAACTTAATAGCGGTGGGGGGTGGAAAGGGAAAGGCTCCCTTTAAAATCCAGCCCACACCAGTTAAATGGTGTCTTTATTTTATTTTATTTTACACGCTGGCTTACTACAAAGCGACTAGCATGCATCAAACATCAGAGTCATCCGATAGTAAACACGGACCGCGACTTAACTGCACATGACGTATATGGCATATACATGCGTGACGCTTTTCCCGCGGTGGATGGCGATTTATGATCGTAACGTTGTATGGCACTGAGACTGACGTAGGCCCACTACCATGTATGAAGCATGAATTCATGATGACGAGGCACACCCAATTTCAGTATGTAATGGCACAACATACAATAGGTCTCCGACCATATCTGAAATTTGTACCAATATTGAAATCTGTTACCAATACCGATGCTAACACGTTTATATAATATGCTGCACTGTCTTGTTAGTTGGATGATGCACATGTGCCCGACATATACATGACGGGTTCCACGACTCGGATATGCTGAAACTGCCCAAAATGGTAATGGGCCATCTGACGCATGCCCATTGTCTGATATCATTCTTAACCAACATTTTCGATGGTGGAGAATCGATATTTGATGTGCCCATATGCAAATTAAATGTCACATGACCCTATTTTGGGGCTTTTAGGGATGCAAAATATAATGGACTGAAAGGGCGATTTTGGAAGAAGAAGAAGAAGAAAAAAAAAAATAGCCATTTTTACCTGTTTAACGCTTGCCCTGATCAGCTTATCATCCTCCCCGTCAACTTTAATCGAAGGAAGATGGAACTCTAATGTCCGCTGATGTGCATAACACGGTATGTGCACACACATTAGGGTTTAAAGGCCGTAAATTGGACTTAAAATGCGATTTTAGCAATAATTTAGCAATATTTGCACATTGTTAACGCTTAACCCGATCAGCATATCATTCTCACCGACTGTTGTTAATACTGGAAGATTAATCTCGGATGTCCCCATATGCGCATTACATATTACACTCACCCTAATTAGAGTTTCACGCGGACATAAAATGGATTTAAATGGCGATCTTGGCCACACTTCCGCAATTTACATTTTTCTAATGCCTATCGTGATTAGCGCATAATTCTCATCGAGTATTTCTTATGAGTGGAAATCAATCTACGATGTCCCCATATGCTCATTACATGTCAAAAGCAAGTTGATGACAAGGATTTTAAGGTCGTAAAATGGACTTCAATCCTAGGAATATTGGTTCCGGCCAAAATCCAGCAAATTGCGCCTTGCTACATAACACTAGCCCCAATAAACTCATCGATGAAGTATTCATGTATATCTATCACGCGTGCGGCTTTGGGCCGCTGTCAAATTTGCAAATCTGCATCCTATTCTAAAATGCTTGATCCATTCTCTCTTTGATCCGTGCAGTCGTGACTTTATGTTCACCATCGGCCGGATCTTGTGCAAAGCATTTATCGAGCGCATGTCAACATTTCGGCAGCCAAGCCCCTCAGCTCATCGATGCGGTTCGTATCTATGGAAACATCGTGAATATAATACCAAGATGATTGCTTCGGGATGTTGTTCGTTGACACGGGACATACGTGATCCATGCGCATTCTCACATGACGAGAGGGCAGCATACAAGTTAGATACCAACTTGGCTTAAGATCTTTGTAGTGCGTAAGTAGCTCAGCCGATTGTTTGGCATATGTCACATTCATAATTGGTAACGTGCGCCCACTAATAATGATACGAGCCGACGTACGGTGTTGCGCTGACCCAAACGTGTGTTTGTCTTTGTGTGTTATGATATATACTTTGCAAGTTCTGTGAGCGCACAGGGTGGTCTAGTACGTCGTTGGTAGACGAGGATGTCAAGCTCTCTTTAGAAATAGCACCTCTCTCCAACAATGACTTGAGAGCACCCTATGGATCTGGCATGCCTGCTTTGAGCTTGTGTAGGAGGTCAAACATTAAAAGTTCGCTGATACGGATAAGCTTGCGCTGAGATTGATACATCATACACGAAACATCACTCGCCTTTGCACCCACTGAAGATATTGACGAAATCTTTGTAAGCTCTTTCATCTCGTCATGATTGAGCAGTTGAGCGGTCGCACGCGTGAGATAGCCGAAATCTATAATCGACGATATCCATGGAATCGCTATACATTCATGCGATCGCAGTGGAATCGCATGAATTATGAGGACTTTGCGGAAAATATTTTTCAAAAAAATATTTTTTTCAGGGTGAAATCGCCAAAAAACCGTTGTTTTTAGCTTGTTTTGGCGTTCTACACCATTACGCGGGTGAGGAGTGCAGCGATTCGTGGAATTGAGGGGTTTCACATATCATGTAATTAATCCTGATGGTCAACGCAATTTGAAATTTTGGAAAAAAATATTTTTTAGTCTCAAATCGGCCGGAAATCGCGTTTCTTGCCTGTTTCGGCCTGTCGCGGGCCAGTTTTGGCGTTCTACGCCACTCCGCGCGTGTGGAGTGCACATAATCGTGGGAATGAGGATTTTCACATATCACCTAAGCACTCCTGATGGGAATCGCAATTTGAAATTTTAGAAAAAATATTTTTTGGCCCAAATTTCAACAGAAATCGACTTGCTTGCCTGTTTCGGCCTGTCGCGGGCCTGTTTTGGCGTTCTACGCCACTCCGCGCGTGTGGAGTGCGCATATTCGTGGAAATGAGGGGTTTCACATATCACCTAAGCACTCCGGATGGGAATCGCAATTTGAAATTTTGGGAAAAAATATTTTTTTTGGCCCAAATTTCAACAGAAATCGATTTTTTTGCCTGTTTCGGCCCGTCGCGAGCCTGAAACAGGCAAAAAACCGCGATTTTCGGCCGATTTGAGCGATTTATTTAATTTCAAATTGCGGCGACCATCAGGATTAATTACGTGACATGTGAAACCCCTCAATTCCACGAATCGTTGCACTCCTCACCCGCGTAATGGAGTAGAACGCCAAATCAAGCTAAAAACAACGATTTTTCGGCGATTTCACCCTGATATCATCATATATCGAAATCGATTGATTAGAACATCGAATTTGAGATATCGATATCAAAATATGGCAATCGATTATCAGAATTGATCCTGTATGCTACACATCCCAAGACTTTATTGGTGGTCCATGGCCAAGACAGGATCGACCCCCAAATGGCGCCCACAAGTTAAGGGGAGCTCTTAAATTTTCACGGGCCATCATAATCTCTCATACCTGGTCAACTCATACCTCATCATGGGAAAGCGTGGTCGCAAGGCAAACAGTAGTAGCGCTAGCAACAAGGTGACTCTGATCGCTCAAGGTCAGGGTCCTGTGAAACGCGCTCAACTCCACCCGTTCGACCCAGCCGGCAGTGATGATAACGTGTACGTTGTCCGTGAGATAAAAGCTGAGCGTATTCGTGGAACCACGACCCAATGGCTCATAGGTTTGGAGGGTTTCACTGATAAACATGGCACATGGGAACCTATCGAGCACCTTGCGGACTATGAGGGAGAGATTCGAGCGTTTCGTGAGAATCAAAAGGAGAAAACGAAGCGGCCGCTACTGAGGAGGCCGATAGGAAGAAGCGTCGAAGAGATACATCTGAACGCTCTATTGCAGGTATATTGCTATATTCTTACTTATCGTTGTGAATTGCTTCGACCAACGCGTTTGTTCCCATGTGTGCGCCAGTTATCGAGTAGCCGAAACCCTGAAACGATACGTGTTGTGTCCCTCTTCGTCGGAATCTGATTCCCGTTTTGCTCTTGATGTTAGATCGTGAACAACAGATTCCGATGGCTTCGAGGACGCCCATGGAGGCAAGCGTCGCTCTCCAGTTTGGCAGCATTATCAAGTTCAAAAGGACGACACCGGAAAGATCATCTACGTCAAGTGCATCCACTGCCCACTTGAGAACAAGCCTGTGCCATATTGTGGAAACACGACGAATTTGAGGGCGCATATCTCTTCTTGCCATAAAGATGAGTTTTGCAAACTGTTGGTTGCGAAGGGGACGAGCGAGACCGCAGCGAACGAAGATTCGTCTTCTCAGCCAACGCAAAGTACCATTGACGCCTTGGTGCCACAGGTACATCTCCTGAGTCACACGTTTGCCAATGACGATATGAATCGCGATATATGTGTTTATATGAGTGGACCCCGCTTTTTTTTTACTCGTGCACTCAACAAGTGTAAGTTGAACTGTGCAGATTTCGGGCGAGAAGCGCGACGAGTTGCAAAAGCTCATCGTCAAGTGGCTTGTCCGATGTAGGCGCCCTCTTTCCCTACCTGAAAAAGATCAAGAGTTCCGAGACATCTTTCAAGTCCTTACACAAGGGCAATACACCCCATTTACCTACAAGACAGGTGCGATGCGGTCTGGGTATAGCACGACCCTTCGATGTTGTAATAATCACTTCCCGCCGGTCCAAGGTGTAAACAAAATGGAGTTTAGCAACATAATACGTGTTGTTTTCTTCGCGTGGCCCACACCGAACGCCATGCCACCGATGCATGCGATGTTGGCGTCTCGTATGGATAACCATAACCTTCAGGGGTACCGGCAGGGCATAGCCTAGTTACACGTGGTCGTTCGGATGCCTTTGAACTTTGGCAAGCACAAGTGCGTCATGACAAGCTAGGTGGTGGTTCATAACTCACTGCAGACTAGCATTGCCAATGTTCTAAATATGATTACACAAGGTATGTTGTAGTCCACATCGGCACTCTGCAATCGAAATCTAAGGAATACAGGGGGATGTAGTCATCAAATCGTGCACCGTAATGTGACGCTTTAGCAGATGCCTATGCGCAGTGTGCAGGTGGCAACGATGTTTTTGTCACATTGCCTTTCTTAGCACTTGTTGTGTGGGATCAGATGCCCCTGTTTCCGTTCCGTGGACTGGTGGCGTGAGTTTGCTTCCTTCAGTGAAACCGTAGGAGCTTCGATTTAGATCCTCGCTCAAATTACCTTCTCTGCCATTGCCTTGCATCTGTAACGGGGGGAGTACGAACCGATGGTGGGGAATGGCTGATACTGATTTCGTGCTGGGTGTAGGTGAACACATCACACCTAGCTCTTGCGATGGCATCGCTATGGGCATTTCCTCACCAAGCGTTCCCGGCGGGCATGGTGCCACATCTGACACAGACACATTCAGATCGTGCTGAACCCTGGTCGCCCCTCCCTCTGCATCATCGTGCATCTCCCCGAAGTGTGCTGCCAGGGGACCGTCCAGATTCCCTGAAAATACCTTGTGGCCATCATACAGAGGCTTGGTAACACGGTCGAGGGATTGTGGGGATGATGTGGCAATCTGCAGTGCATCAATCCACAAAACACATTAACGATACCACTGCCAGACACGTGGCGCACACTGCTCTCTGCAAAATGTAATGAAGAATGTTTTCACTCTCAAATTCAGAAGTAAGGCGCGGATGGCGCCCTTAGAGTCAGAATCGAGGTAAGCCCACCGGCGCTATTATGCATGGGAAGTACAGAATCCAAGGTAAGCTACTTAGGGGTGAAGCAGTCGCTCGCATAAGAATCTATCGCGGACAGTATTGGCACGCTTGAGGAGGGCGAGAAAGCTTCGATCGAACAGTGAGAAAAGATGACCGGAACAGCTAGACGCAGGGATCGGGTGCGATTGGAGATGTGCAAAATGAAAGGGCATAGCAAGAGGGCTGGCAGGGCCTCACCTTCAGGCTAGAGGCAAGAATGCCATGGGAGGCGCGCAGGGTGTCGCCGGAAGGTGTGGAGGCGATTGAAAAGCCTCCTGGCAGGAGGGCTTTTGTGTCCGACTCCGGGGTCCGGCTACCGATGAGAGAGTTTTTATATCTGCCATGCTGCTCGTGGACGTGGGATACTGGTCGGGGGTGCGGATGCATGCCCGCTCTGCGGCATCCCCGCGCGGCCCAGACACCCTGTGGCCCCCCACACCCCGGCTTGCCCGTCAATTGGCCCCTCCAGCTGAGCCTGGATTGTTGGAATTCTACACAGGGTAATTTGCAAAAGCAATTAACACTGTTCATTACACAAACTTAATATCCCGTTCGCTCAGCGAATAGACACTTAGCGACCAATCACAACACGCAAGGTGTCACTGTTCTTTGCGCTATCATGATCTAGTTCACTTCGGAAGTTCTAGACTTACAGTTCGTGCAAGATCTCAGATCCCTATCATCTATCATCCTGATCAGATGATCACCGTCGTCCCCTACAGATCTGATCCTACGGTTCCGATCTGATCACAGTTTCCTCACCCTTCTACGTGTCACTGTCGTGTTCATACCGACCGCAGTGGCACGCCTGAGCAGCGGCCCACTGTCAGAATGTGGGCCGATGAACTATTACGCACTTGACGATGAACATCAATGATCTAACGGCTACGATTAGTTCAGCAGATCTACAGATCTAGATCTAAGGGTTTCTTAGGGTTTCTTCAGGGTTTGAGCATCCTGACCGCTATGCAAGGCCTAGACAGTCATACTTTACACCAAACTGATCAGCAGGCAATGCAGATTCCAATACCCCTTCTAAAGGGTGACTGTCTAGCTAATGCCAGTTCTTGGGAATGGTGCCCCTTCAGTCTGTCACACCCAGTTTTAGGTATGGTGCCCCTCCAGCTCCAGTGATATCAGGATGGTGCTCCTCCAGCTCCAGTGATATGGGGAGGGAGGGTCTGAACAACGGCGGTCTGGGCCAGCGCCGGAGGGAGGGTCTCGACTAACGGCGGTCTGGGCGCAAATGAGGGAGGTCTCGACAACGGCGGTCTGGGCGCAGCCGGAGGGAGGGTCTCGGACAATGGCGGCCTGGGCGCAGCGCCGGAGGGAGGGTCTGAACACATGGTCTGGGCGCAGCGCCGGGAGGGAGGGTCTGACAACGGGGCGTCTGCGCAGCGCCGGAGGGAGGGTCTGAACAACGGCGGTCTGGTCGCAGCGCCGGAGGGAGGGTCTGGACAACGGCGGTCTGGGCTCGGCTGCAATTGACACGGAGTTAAGCTCCAAAAGCGATGGCGATGGCAATGGGGGCTTGGGGGTTCGCACCGCCCCAATGCCGGCGACGCCGGCGAGCAGCAGGGCAGTGGCCATGAGAGGCAGGAACCAAGCCTGATCCACAACAGCGTCACCGGACGCAGCCTCCTCTGGTGGTGCGCGGCTGAGCTCAACGCCCTTTGGAAGCGGCGGAAGCTCAGGGGCCGTGCGGCGGAAGTACTGGGGGAGTGGAGGGGGCTCGCGCGCTGTGGAAGGGTGCGATGAGTGATAGCTCGCATTGCTTGGCATGCTGTCCGGGGAACTCGCTCCGTCGGAGAGATTGGACGCAATAGGAGGCAGTTGCTGATGTGGAAGAGGATTTACCACCGGTAGGGGCGGCAAGGGTGCCACCGGGGTATCAGGGCAGCAGGTAGGGGGGAAAGGAAGGCCTAAGAGTGCACTAGGGGGGTTAGGGGTGGTTGGATGCAAGGGCAATGGTGCATAGGGCGTTAGAAGATGCACAGGTGGCGGGTATGGGCATCGGGGGGAGGATGCTGAGGGAGGTGGAAGGTAGGGTAGTAAAGGAGGTTGTGGGAGCGGAGGGTTGCTAGGGGGAGGGGGAGGGCTTGGTGGAGGGGTAGGGCATGGAGGGGGCGCCGGTGGGCTGCAGCGAAAGCTTTTCATCTCGCCAATCTGACCGACGGCAAGGTGGGGTGCATCCCAACACGGGGCAGCGCCCTCGGTCCATTGGGCCACAGCCCACAGGCTTACCCCACTGAGCTCACCCTGGACAGACCAGGTCAGCCCTGCAGCTCCGGACCCCATGCGCCAGGTCAGTGACAACTCAGCATCGATGGACAAGGCCCAAGCAGGCAGCATTCTGATTCCGATCCAACGGAAGAAAGAGTGATTATGAGCAATGCATCCTGCAGGATGAAGCAGCTCCGCTCCGATGTGGACCAAAGACGCCACGTGGACAAACATGACACTGCAAGCATGTTCTCCCACGCCACGAGGCATCGAGCTCAACGCTCCCTCAGCATGTGCATCTGCTAGGAGGTGGACATAGGCACTACCGGAGCTGGCGCATATGGGGAGATAGCAAAGGGGGAGGGGGGAGGTACAAGGGGGCTGGCATGGTCGGTGATCCCCCACCTCTGTCTCGTGAGCGGCACGTGGCGCCAGACTCCCCGACACTAAAGCCATTGCCGCTGACCTCGTCGATGGAAATACCGAACACCGCATGCTCCGTACACGGCGCCAAGCTCGTCCAGCTTTCCCCACCATCTTGCGTGTGCATCACCGCTCCATGGTCGCCCGCAGCCCAACCCATCTGAACCCCCTCCCCCCGGCCTTCCGACCACCCCGCGCCTCCTCCTCAGGCATCTGCAGAAACCTCAGTCTCATTCCGAGGTCGAACTGCGTGCCCGCCCTTCCCTCATGGCAAGCTCCTCTGCATCCCTTTCACCAGCTACCCTCTCAGGCCTGCATCCGGGGGGCTTTGGGGGGGGGTAGAGGGAGGTAGAGGAGCGCTGCTTGCACGCACACGCACCTCGGGGTTCAGGAAGAACAGTGTGTGCACAGCCGCGGACGGGGCCTCCTCCAAAACACGGACACTCCAGAAGCCACCTCCATCGGTTGTGTGGAGCAGGCGAGCAGGCGCGCCTACAGCGGCGGCCCTGCTGGAGACCTTGCCCGCTGCCCAGCCCCAGGTGCAGTTGACGAAGGCAAGCGCAAGAAGGTCCATGCTGCTCCGGCTGTTCTGTCTCTGCCACGTGGCGCCGCCATCCACTGTCCCCAGAATCGTGCCAGCGTCCCCCTGCGGCCCTCCAGCGGCCCCGCACCCCTCATTCCATCGATTGGCTCGTGCTGCGAATAGGTTATCCAAGCTGATATAGCTGCTTGGTTGTCCCCCATTGCCGATGAAAGGACATCACTCCTTCGCACATAACTCCTCCCCCCAACCCCTCGCACACTCCGCACACCACACCTTCCCCAACTCCTCGCACACTCCGCACACCACACCTCCCCCAACCCCTCGCACACCTCGCATACCACACCTCCCCCAACCCCCTCGCACACTCCGCACACCACACCTCCCCCAAACCCCTCGCAGACACTCCGCACACCACACCTCCCCCCAAACCCCCACACCCGCACACCACACCTCCCAACCCCTCGCACACTCCGCATACCACACCTCTCTCCCCGCAAACCCTCGCACACTCCGCACACCACACCTCCCCCCAACCCCTCGCACACTCCGCACACCACACCTGTGTAAATAATTGAGAAATTTATTTCTAAATTATTTTGGAAGTACGGGGGAGAGATTTCTGCTTGCAAAAAATGAGCCCGAGGCTCGACGAGGACATGTGAATTTTTTGTGGATTTTTCCTGAGGGATTTCTCAAGGCAGAGCCGAGAGGACTCCGTGGAGTCGACTTCTCTGTTGTTTGATTGGCTACGGTGTCACGGGGGGACCGTGACAGTCGAGTCAGATCTGTGTTCAGGCAGAGCCAGAACACAAAGGTGCTTTCTGATTGGTTGATTGAGATCTGTGTTCATGCGGAGCATGTAACACAGATGGTGGAGAGGCTTGTCGTAGCCCGGGAAGATTAAGAGACTTTCGGAGCTTTTGAAATAAGCTGCGACAGTTCAATTCACTTCATTCTGCGAGAACTTCGGGCTCCGAGTCTACCAATTCAAAAAGTTCAAAAAATTTTAAAACAAGTTCTCATAGAATTTTCTTAAGTAAAGCAGCGATGGCAGCAGTGAACGAAGCAATGCACGGAGGATCGGAGGAGTGCAAGGCCGTGTACACGGACTTGCGTGCGGTAACGCGGATGCTGGCGATGGCGACCAGCGTGGACAGGAAGTGTGACGCCGTAGCACCTGCTTTGGATCGGTGTATTCGTTTCTTTGAGGCAGCAAAGCTGGAGAGCGCGGTGGAGATTCTGAATTTCGGACTGGCGTCCGGCGTGTTTACGCCCGCGGAGCGGGACGGGCAAGATGAAGTGACGGAGAAGGCAACCTTGAAACCGTCGGGGAGGGACAAAACAACTTTCGTAGCAGCGCTGGTGGAGGCAGCAGAGCAATGCGTTGAAGTGCTGGTTACGAGACTGAACTTCAAGATCCCGGAGGTGCCACAGCAGTCGGCGTCGGAGAACCGCACCAGCGACAAGCGAGTGCGGGAGGACAACGACGAGAGCGGAGAAGAGGAGCAGGCTGATGGTACCGTGTTCGAGGATGGAGAAGAGGTGGCGACAGCGACCAGGACGAAGAGAGGCAAGGGAGGTGCAGGTGTCACACCGGATGACCTTGCGCGGGATGAAGAACTGAAGCGACGGATGGACGCGTTTCTGATGTCGAAGGTGACGGGCTACGCGCCTGCGATTGACAAAGGTGATTCTTTCCTCGCGCTGCGTGAGTTGCCTAGCGCGAAACTGAGGAAGAAAATTGTCGCGGACCCGGTGTCAGGAGAAATGAAGTCAGTAGCGGTTCCGCGCCTGCCAAAGGACCAGTTCCTTGCGCAGAACATGAAGATGGTTGAAAAGATTGAACCAGTGTCGGAACGGGAACACTTCCTGAACTATATTGCTTGGATTGTGAGCCTTGAAGGCAAACACGCGTGGGCGGATCTTTATGATTTTGACACACAAGTCCGTGACGATATGATTGCGGGGAGGTTGAAGTCTTGGGACCCGATTAAGTTGAGTTTCAGGTTCCAGTACTCCTTTCTGGAGACCCTGGGCGAGTCAGGCCGGCGTCTAGTTGATGACAAAGGCAACCGAGGGAAGAGTGCCCGCGACACTCGGGACAAAGGTTCGAAAGGTAAAATTGACCGGAAAGACGGTGTGTGTGATTTCTTTCAACTCCAGAGGGGTTGTAAGAAGGGAAAGGACTGTGGATTTATTCACGCGTGCCGCAAGTGTAAGTCGGCAGCGCACGGGTCCTCGGAATGCGACAAATGACTAGCCGTGGAAGAGGAGGAATTGGAGGAGGTACAGGAGCCGGCTGCGCCTGTACTGCGGGAGCCGGCGGGTGGAAAAGGTGATGCTGCGCGGGTAAAGGCGCACAAGACGGAACGGACTTGGACAGCAAAGTTCTTGACTTAGTTCACCGCGGTGGGCGTGTCGTTGGCGTCATATGGAGTGCCAGAGGCAGACCACCGCCAGTATATGCAAGATGTGGAGGCGGTGGGCGCGGTGGTATCGCCACTGACGCTGCGAGCGGACAGATGGGCGCAGGCCGCTTGGGGATCGCAGGGTGCGGAGGCGGTGGTTCGTGGTGTAGCCACGGGCTTCGCGTGGCAGCAGGCGGAGCCGGATGAGTTCTTCCGGGTGGAGAATTATGTGCCACCGGAGCACGAGGAGAAGGTTGAGATGAAGCTGCAAGAAGAAGAGGCAGCGGGAAGGATGGTGCGCACAGATGTTGAAAGTGTGCCCGGTGTGTCTGCTCTTGGAATTGTTCTGAGAGTTGTGGACGGAAAGGTGAAAGAGAGGATTGTACACGACCTGTCTAGACCTGTAGGTCTGTCGGTGAACGACAATTGTGAGATTGACAAAAGGCGTTTCCAGTCTGTGGAGGAAGCCTTTGGTTTGTTGCAACTATACAGTTATATGGCCAAGATTGACTTGAAAAGTGCATACAAATTTGTCGGGATTGCTGCGCCATTGTGGAAGTACCTGGCGAGTGAGTTCGGAGGTGTGCTCAGAATTGGCACAAGGTTCCCGTTCGGGGTGAAAGCTGCCCCGGGACTGTTCCATGACATAACTCAGCTGGTGAAAATGATGATGCAGCAGAGAGGTTTCCCGGGGATTGTAGTGTATCTTGATGATTTTATTTTGGTAGCTGACACAGAGGTTGAGTGTCAGCGTGGTTTCGAGATGTTGCTTGAGCTGGTGGAGTATCTAGGATTTGAGGTGGCACCGGAGAAAGTGGAGTCACCGAGACAGGATTTGGTTTTCCTAGGAATTAGACTGCAGACCAACCACTCAGGACTGGGAACAGTAACAATGAGTGTCGAGGAGAGCCGGGTCCAGAAAGTGGCCGCAGCTTGTAGAGAGATGGCAGTGTTGCCGACGGTGAGAGTAAAGGAAGTTGAAAGACTGGTTGGACAGTTGATGTTTTGTGCACGGGTGGTGTACGGGGCCAAGATGTTCCTGAGGTCCGGGTATGATTTTATCGGCAGAGCCGGTAGAATGAGGAGGTTCTATGACACTGTGCCAAAAGTCCTCAGTCGGGACTTGATGTGGTTGGCTAAGATTTTAGAAGAGTATAACGGTCAGGCTGTAGTACTGAACCGGAGACCAGTGGTGAGAGATTTCTTTGCAGTGGATGCTGCCGGGGAAGAGGCACTGGACGGAGGAATGGGTGGTTTCTTCGGGGGAAGATGGTTTGCAGTAAAGTGGGAAGAAGTGAGGCAATGGAGAGTACAACCATTCAGCCCGTTCAGAGATGTGGCATCGAGCCACATCAACTATTTGGAGTTGTTTGTGATTTTCTGGGCCCTGAAAAAGTGGGGGCACCTGTTGAGAGGGTGCAAGATTGTCATATGGAGTGACAATGAAGCAGCCAGACTTATGACGAGTAACCTGTGGGGGAAAACAACTTTCATTCCTCTGTTGAAGGAAATTTTGTTGCTGACCATAAAACATGATGTGAGATTGGTAATGAAGAGGATTTCCACAAAGGCGAATGATTTAGCTGACGCCCTGAGTAGGAGTCAGATGAAAAGATTCTATGACCTGTTGAAATTGACCTGACCGAATATGTGTGTGAGAACACATAAAACTGCCGAGTCGGTACCATGCGCAAAGGCATGGGCGCAGGAATGCCGCGCCTGTCCGTCCACACGATTGTAATCAGCAGCACAAAATTTTTTCTCAAAATAAAGAGGGGAAAGGTAAAGGCCAGAGAGCAAGTATTTCATAAAATGTTATATGCTTGATTTCACGTCTCTAGTTACGTCACCCATTTACCATTGCGAGTCTAGCACCACCGCTTGCCGCGCAGCGTCGTATCTGCCTACGCATGTCGCTTACTTAGCCAGCTACTGCCGTTGGTCGGGCAGCTGTACAACCACTGGTTGGCCAAACCACTGCCTCGAAGAGGGAGTCTGCACAGCCGAGACTTCTTGCACTCAACGCTGCATGTAAATGGTCTGAAAGCGTTGAGTCTTCAAAGAGTCTCGACTTTATTGTAGATCCATCTTCAGAAGACGAGTCAGATTTGTGCCAACCAGGTGGTTGGTACAACTGTGCCGACGCGGCGACAGCAAGTAGGCGACGCAAGAACAAGGCAGATGCCGAACGCGCTGCGAAGAAGCGTAGGGGGATTTGTCCTGAGTGGATGCTAGACTCGCAATGGTAAATAGATGTGTAGCTAGAACATTAGAAAGAGTAAAAACATATAACATTTTATAGAATACTTTATACTCTAGCCTTGCCTTGATTTGCTGTTGTTTTGTTTTGAAAAAAAGTTTTGTGCCTTTCAGTTACAAGTACGTGTGTGTGGACGGACACGGACGCAACGCATTCTACGCCCATGCCTTTGCGCATGGCTGCCAGCTTCGGCAGAAAGCTGTGGAACCGGGACATACAATGTTCCTCACACACACATATTCGGTATAGATGAAAAGATTCTATGACCTGTTGAATGTGACATGACCGAGTACCATGCTTTGGAGGCGGTCCTTGAGAAGAATGTGAAGGAGTTCGGGGCGAAGGAGAACTGGACTTCAAAAAAGACCTCGGACATGGTGAAATATCTGTGTGAGATGGCAATGGAGCATTACCAGGAGTACGCGGCGCCGTTCTAGGCTTTGCACTCTACTGGTACATTCAAGCATAACTGCCAGATCACGGGATGTGCGGCTTTGAAGAGCAAGTGTAGCGAGGACGGCAAGACTTTGGTGGTGGGACAGAAGAGCGTCGAGCTTGGGGAGTATCTGGTGGAGAGGTACACTTCCTCCGCGGGTCAGGTGGTGATGGACCCT
The DNA here is from genome assembly GCA_001247695.2 of Cymbomonas tetramitiformis. Classification (NCBI taxonomy): domain Eukaryota; kingdom Viridiplantae; phylum Chlorophyta; class Pyramimonadophyceae; order Pyramimonadales; family Pyramimonadaceae; genus Cymbomonas; species Cymbomonas tetramitiformis. Next base: position 3,773 of record LGRX02009172.1, on the reverse strand, counting down.
TTCATGGGCTCGGGTAGTGGGGGGATTGCGGCCCTACGCAAGGGCCGCTGCTTCCTAGGCTACGAACAGAAGCAGACCAACTTTTTCTCGGCGGTTTTCCATCTCAGTTGCGCCCTGCAGAAGATGATTGAGGGAGATGAAGACTTTGTTCTTTTCAAGTATGAGATTCCTTAGGCCCTCCAAAGATATTTGTCATTGTGTAAGCGGGAAGGTCCCAAAGGATGAAGAGCTGCAGAGTGTAGTTTTTGCCGCGGCACAAGTGTGACAATGGCCGAAAGATGAAGATGTAGACTGATAATTACAGAAGCCCGAAAGGAAGGTCTTACGCGAGTCGAGAAGGGGCGGTTCCACCGTGCTAGTATTGAGGTGTAAGAATAGCCTACGGAAGGTTTTGCGCGAGTCGAGAAGGTGTAGCTTTGCTGCGTTAGTATTGAGGTGCAAAAATTGCCAACTGGACAAATCTGTAAAGTATAAGTATGTTGTTAAACGGCCCACTTAGAATCCTGTATTTACATAGAAACCTGTATGCGGCGCGCGTATGGTAGACAGAGAGTAAAATACGGAGCAAATAAGAGCAACCGCGTGCCGTTAACTAAATTACCTCGTAAACACGGACTCTAAATACTAGGAGTTTCACCTCGTTGTATTCATGGGTCCCTCATAGTGGTGACGGAATTTTTACACATACTGTTTTGGCAAACTCGGGTCCTCGGGACCCCGTATCCTCGGCACTTGTGTTTGGTGTTGAAATTGTGGTCAAGAAGGGAGTCCCCGAGGGACCTGGATGATTGGATGGTGAAAGACTGGTTGTGGGACAAGATTAGGGTGCTCGGGCCCTTCGCAGTGGATGCGTGCTGTGACGAAGTGGGGGGGAACTCCCGATGTTTTCGGTGGTGGTCCAAGGAGAAATCTTGTTTGTTGAATCAGTGGAGGGGGTTGAATGTATACTGTAACCCACCTTTTTCGTTGCTGTGGGAGATTCTGACTCACTTTCTCAAAGAGAAGAGGGTAGCACCCGGTACAACCTCTGCAGTGTTTGTGCTGCCTTTTTGGCCGACAGAGAGATTTTGGCTAGAGATTGTGGTGCCGGCTATAGAGGCCGGGTTGTTTGTAGTACTGGAATATATTCCAGTGGACAGTGAAGTGTTCACCTCCCCAAATGGGGTGAGAGGATTGAGGAAGGACTGTGGCCCCACTAGGTGGCCGGTGGTGCTAGTTGCCTGCCCAGTGGCAGCCCCAAAAGGGAAAGCATGGAAGAAAATTGGTCTGTAACTAACCATGGAGGTGGATTGAGGGGCAATGCAGAGTATGCAATGCCCAAGGAGTGGCTGAAAGCCAGGTGGAACTTCATCCTGAGTGTTGCTGATGCAGACAACACGAAGAAGAATCACACGACCGGCCAGAGAGCCTTTGTCAGATTTATGCTAGCCTTCGGAGAAGGACCGGTGGTACCGGTGTCAGATGAGGACTAGCAATGTTTTATGTATTTCAGTCACAAACTTGTAAAGTCTCCACCCTGAAGAGCTATACAGCCGGTGTGAGGAGACTGCATCTGGAAGCTAAGTTTGAGTGGGTGCCTGTTAGTCACCGATTTCCGGTAGCTCAGACTATGAGAGGCCTGAAGAGGCTGCTAGGAGTTGAAGTAAAACAGAAACTCCCAATTACACTGTTCATGCTGGCCAGAATGTATCAAGTAATGGATTTTAAAGATTGTAACATGGTGACTTTGTGGGCAGCTATGTTGACTGCTTTGTTGTGCCTACTGAGAAAAGACAATGTCTGTGTAGGCAAAGTGGATGCCTTTAATGTTAGGCGGGTCCTTCGGAGAAAGGACTTTGTTATGTTGAAAGATACGGTGTGGGTGACACTGGTGTTCTCTAAAGTAATCCAGTTTGAGGAAAGAACACATAGAGTGGCCATGAGGGCCACAGGTGGAATGTTGTGCCCGAGACGGGCATTGGACAAGTGTTTTGAGTTGACTCCGGCAGAGCCGGAAAGCCCGGCTTTCTTGTGGAAGTCAAAGGGCAAGACAGTGCCCATGACACACGGAGTGTTCGTGGGGGAGATGAAGAAGCTGATCCGGAGGATCGGCATTGACCCGAGTCAGTACTCGGGACATAGTTTTCGGAGAGGGGGAGCCACGGTGGCCTTCAACCTCGGGGTAGACCACCTATTGATTAAGTTGCAATCAGACTGGGTCTCAAATGCATACCAGAGGTATGAGCAGTTGACTGAGTCACGGAGGCTGGAGCTGCCAAAGAGGCTGGCTGCCAGAATGAGACAAGTAGAATACAAGTGGAAGTGCATGTGTAAGCACAAGTCTGGCAGCAAGTCACTTCGGCATGTGGGTAGCTGCAGCGCCAGCCGGTTGGGAGGAAGGAACTTGCAGAAGCCGTGAGGCCCTGCAGTTGGGCTGACTCTTCGGCAACCCCGGTTGTCATACCACCTCCCTAGAAGTACTCAAAGTTTGTGGTGAAACCAAAGGTGCTAATGAGCACCACCTCTGTCCCAGAAATTATCTCCCCGGGAAGTACTTGTGTGAATAATTGAGAAATTTATTTCTAAATTATTTTGGAAGTACGGGGGAGAGATTTCTGCTTGCAAAAAATGAGCCCGAGGCTCGACGAGGACATGTGAATTTTTTGTGGATTTTTTCTGAGGGATTTCTCAAGGCAGAGCCGAGAGGAATCCGTGGAGTCGACTTCTCTGTTGTTTGATTGGCTACGGTGTCACGGGGGGACCGTGACAGTCGAGTCAGATCTGTGTTCGGGCAGAGCCAGAACACAAAGGTGCTTCCTAATTGGTTGATTGAGATTTGTGTTCATGCGGAGCATGTAACACAGATGGTGGAGTAGCTTGTCGTAGCCCGGGAAGATGAAGAGACTTTCGGAGCTTTTGAAATAAGCTGCGACAGTTCAATTCACTTCATTCTGCGAGAACTTCGGGCTCCGAGTCTACCAATTCAAAAAGTTCCCCACACCCGCCCGCCCGGGAGGAAGGAACTTGCAGAAGCCGTGAGGCCCTGCAGTTGGGCTGACTCTTCGGCAACCCCGGTTGTCATACCACCTCCCTAGAAGTACTCAAAGTTTGTGGTGAAACCAAAGGTGCTAATGAGCGCCACCTCTGTCCCAGAAATTATCTCCCCGGGAAGTACTTGTGTAAATAATTGAGAAATTTATTTCTAAATCATTTTGGAAGTACGGGGGAGAAATTTCTGCTTGCAAAAAATGAGCCCGAGGCTCGACGAGGACATGTGAATTTTTTGTGGATTTTTTCTGAGGGATTTCTCAAGGCAGAGCCGAGAGGAATCCGTGGAGTCGACTTCTCTGTTGTTTGATTGGCTACGGTGTCACGGGGGGACCGTGACAGTCGAGTCAGATCTGTGTTCGGGCAGAGCCAGAACACAAAGGTGCTTCCTAATTGGTTGATTGAGATTTGTGTTCATGCGGAGCATGTAACACAGATGGTGGAGTAGCTTGTCGTAGCCCGGGAAGATGAAGAGACTTTCGGAGCTTTTGAAATAAGCTGCGACAGTTCAATTCACTTCATTCTGCGAGAACTTCGGGCTCCGAGTCTACCAATTCAAAAAGTTCCCCACACCCGCCCGCCCGGGAGGAAGGAACTTGCAGAAGCCGTGAGGCCCTGCAGTTGGGCTGACTCTTCGGCAACCCCGGTTGTCATACCACCTCCCTAGAAGTACTCAAAGTTTGTGGTGAAACCAAAGGTGCTAATGAGCGCCACCTCTGTCCCAGAAATTATCTCCCCGGGAAGTA
>LGRX02009171.1:0-17514 GCA_001247695.2 Cymbomonas tetramitiformis | reverse complement strand
CAAAATGAATTTACCTTCAAGAATAATGAAATATAAAACCCACCACAAGAAGGATAACGATACCAAACAATATAATATTTCGGAACCCGAGAAGCTGTTATGCGGTGGAGCAAGCACCGAAGATAACGCAGTAGTTGAAACCACAATGGCCACGGAATCACTCCTTTCAGAAAAGGGGTGGTTAAATGCAACTCATGTCGGTGATGCAATGAAAATACGGGACCCGAGTACCATAGCCCCTATGGACCTTACAGACATGATGCTGAAGATGACAGGGGAGGCCCAAAAACTCACACAACTCATTAATAGCAGACTCAAGAAATATGGCCACACACAAATAGGCGTGTGTGACAATATACATTGGCGTCTCATAATGATTCGCTCATCATCACCTGGGAAAATAGAAGCTTACATATATGATCCCTTTGGAGATAAAGCCGAAAGAGAAACCATTAATATGATTGAGGCAGCACTCAAAACCTGGTTTAAAAATTTCATAACCATTACAGAATATAATGAATTCACAACTACCACTAGCAAGGAAACATTTCAAACAGATACATACAACTGTGGCACATGGGTAGCAAAAACCGCCTTCAGATGGGCACAATGGAACAGAGGCTTGCACCAGACCTCATTTTTCGAGTACCTAAAATCTGATCTATATATTGGGGAGTATGGCAACAAAACGATGCAAAAGGAAATACATAAATACCGATTAGAAATGAGGGAAGAAATAGGGCTGCAGGTAAAGAATACCCGTAACACACTGGAGCTCAAACACTTGGAGCACGCTGGAAATGACGCCGCGATCAGCGGCCCTAATATGACCTTACCTCCCCACCACATCCTCACACGCAGAGGTGCCACACCCAAAAAGCAGATAGAAACTCTGATAGAAACTTTTAAACTGAAATGGAAGACACACACCACTAATGAAACTATAGTTTCAGAAGCCATCGAATCGCATAGGAAATATCATCACACCTCGAACACGGATAACACCAACATTCGAATTCATCTTCTTGTGGCTAAGGACATATGGTCAACTGCAGTCCACATCATTCCAGAAAGACAGATTATTCACTGTGAGTTTGATATCTCTAACAATAAACACCAGAAAGACATTTCCACACTTTTTCCTCAAGACCTGAGAGTGCACCGCATAACCTTGAAACTGGGAGTACACCCGAATAACATGGGGGTTTTCAATTTTACGCTAGCCCACAAAGTCTGTCACATCCTGCACAACACTAAATTCTTCTCAGCAGCACAATTAAACAGAGACCTGCTATACGAACTTGAAAACCTAAACATTAGAATTCTACCACAAACGGGCAGAGAAGCCAGGATAACCAAACACGAAAATAACAAAGCCATTTCGACCATACGACAATCACTGAGAACCCACCTTCCGAAAATTGATGCACATCCAACAAAGCCAAATTCTGAGCACAAAGACTGTAAATCCACCCACACTGCTTATAATCACCTCATCTCAGGCAAAGGAAAGCCTTCCTGTGAACCCCACACATATGGATACCGCAGGAAACACTCTCATAAACAAAAGAGAATAATCCGTAAAACCAAATGCACAAACAAAATCTTTGATATCGAGAACATTTATGACGCAGATGGCAGATGCATACTACAAAAAGCAAAACACAAAAACGCCATGAGACAGTCAGAAGAAATAGACCGACTCACTAAACTACAACTAGCACAACACTCTAACAATTTGATTATAATGGGTATGAATATGAGAGGCCTCCGACACCACAAAGAAGATAAAGACAGTTTAATCAAATTAGAAACAATCTGCAATCTTTTAATTGACGGACGGGCTGATATAATATGTATATCAGAAACCAAGGTAAATACTGAAAACCTTGCATTAATCAAAACCCTAATGACACAAAAAGGAATCCAATTTCGCACGTCTCATGTAAATGAAAGAGCTTCCATTGGTTCCATGATCCTATGGAATCCGAAAAGTTTGCCACTATCCACCTCGGTCACCACAATCGATGGAGATGCAAAGAGAGCAGTAATGACCAAATTTTCAGGAAATAACGGGTTTGAGCTCTACATAGCCAGCGGTTATATGAATGATGCTACACTAGTAGAGGAACAAGTGGAATTATATGACACACTTACTGACTGGGCAGGGAGGGCAGGAAATAATCCAAAAAAGGCCTACGTAGAGATAGGTGACAAAAACTGCACCATTACCCCAAATCAGCGGGTGTCAGGTGGAAATTACATGTCGTATCAAGAGCATGTCGAAAAGAATAAGCATCTTTTAACCTATTTCAACAATGACAGATGCTCCCTTAATGAACTGATAATGGACCGTAATCCAAACACGAAAATTTTCACACATGTCATATCCAAAAACTCAAAAGCAAAACTCACCCATATCATGGCCAACACAGCTATGGCAGAAATGACCGTTAAAACAGGATGGACGGAGGAAAACCCTTATATCATCTCCGACCACGGGATAGTGTGGGCTGAATTTAAGCTCCCTCAAATCGACACCAAACCGGAGATTTCCACCGATACAACTTTGCCAACACCTAGATTTAATGGTGCCAAGGAAACCACACATGATGAGTACCCAGGGTACCCAATTAGAATGACAAACAAAAATAAGGGTACAAAAAAGGAAAATAAACAGGAAAGATATTGTAGGACTTCTCGAAGCAAACGGATACAGCACAAACGAACTCGTGCACGCGTGCATCAATAAAAACAAAGCTAGAACCGCTATCAGCACCATTAAGGGTGACACCACTGATCTTGATCTTAAACGGGATAATACTGACGGCAGCCCCATAACAGTGAGTAAGCTCATAGCTAAAAATAAAGAGGCAAACAATATAGAACAATGTCTGAAATGGCACAACAAACCCAAGGAATGGTGGATTCACCTTAATAGCCCATGGCATGCAGCTCACTTACTCTCTAGAGGAAAGGGGATGCCGGAAGGTGGTCTCAACTTAGGCCATAACGACAAAGATAACATCTGGCATATAGGTTCGCCTCACCTTTTAAATAAGAAAGATGTTAATGCCTATCTCAAACGTCATCTGTCATTCAGCTCACTAGAAGTTAAGAAAATCACGAAATCCAACACAGATGAGCACATGACCAGCTGGAATATTCTCCTACAACCCCATATGCCCGCGAAATTCTGGAACCTGTACGGATCTGAGATGCATTCGGAAAAAATAGATTGCACCGCCCATTTATTCCAATACGCTACAGGCTGGGTGTCTTACACTGAAAGACTACATAGCACACTCGAAATGGAAAATGGATCGGAAGCAACTAGAAACGGCGGCACTGGCCTCAAGGAAATGCACCCTGACGCGACATGGGATACCCTGCACAAATTGGCACATCAGGCGGCAAGTGACGCCTTTGGCACCAAGAATCTGAACATAGCTGGGAGGTCTGAAAAACCATCAGCAATATCTAATTATATATACAAATGGCTAAACACAGTACGCCGCATCATCAAATATTTGGACACAAGAACTCATGCAAGCAACATTCCTAAGCAAGCCAAAAAGGCTGCCCGCACGCTACCTTTTGCCTCGCTCAAACCCAAACACAATGAAACGGCAGCCACATGGGGATCACGTTTGCATGAAAATTATGTAATAATCAGAAATGCTTTTCAGAAAAGCAGAGACACTGACATTGAACGACGCAATCTCCGAGAAAAGGAAGCCTTGCAGCATCTTTTCTCAACTAACCTTTCGAGGTTTCTAGACACAGTCATGGGAAAGATGAAACCTACTGAAAAAGGTGCGGCCGCTACCCCAGGTAGTGATGGAAAGATACCTGAGACAAAGACAGAAAGACTAAACACAACACTAGATGAATACAAAAATAAAAAACTATTTTCTACTAACCCGAATGAGCCAGATGAACTCCCACAGTGGCTCATCGACATTCTAAAGGACAGCCCCAAAATCCCCGATACGGCCGCTGCTAGACTACTGACAGAAATCACGCACAAAGAACTCCAACAAGCATACTCGGACTGTGGTATCTCCACAGCACCAGGACCCTCAGGAATGAGATACTCGCAGTGGATCAAGGGCCCAGAGAATTTTCAAGAGGTTACTGTCTCACTTTTTAACCACATTCTTATAACTGGGAAATTTCCAAAGAGTGCAAAATCTGGAGTCATCCTTCCAATCCCTAAAAATCCCTCTGCACCATGTACAATAGATAACTCTAGACCCCTCACAATGTTGGAAACGGGTCTTAAACTATTTAACACAATAATTGCTAACCGTCTCAAAACAATACTTAACACTCACCCAATTCTCTTTCCCATTCAAGATGCGTTTCTTCCGAATAAAAACATAGATGACTCACTTCAAATTCTGAATGAAGTAATTTCGGATGCCAATAGATACGACAAAGACCTCCACGTAGTTTACTTGGACCTCAAACAAGCATTTGACAGAGCTGAATTCTGGATGAGCAATTTAGCGCTGAGAAAGCTGGGACTCCCATCACAAATAATCAACATCATCTCGGACATTACTAATGATGCCTCTAGAATGGTACTCACTGAAGAAGGCCTCACGGATGAATGGTCCCTAGAATGTGGAGTCCCTCAGGGAGAAGTTTTGAGCCCACTAAGGTTTGTAGCCATTATGGACATTTTGGCAATTTGGTTAGCAAAAAGAGCAAACGGTGTAAACCCGACAGGATCCACATATGGATATGAACTGAGCTCGGAACGCCATAGACCAGACAAACCAGGAAATAATGTTATTCCTCCCTCCCAAAACCTATTAGAAAAGGACACCACTTTAAATATCTTTGCACGGTTCTTTTGTGATGACATCATTCTCGTGGGGAAAACTAAAGACGAAGTTCAAGACATGCTAGGTATAGTTAATGAATTTATGAGCTTCATTGGTATTCCCATCAATGTTAAGAAATCCAAATACTCTTACAGAAAGCGCATTAAACCTCGGGGCAAAACAGTAACGCGATATGACCCGTCCGATGATTTACTCATCTCAGGGGGTCACCTGGAGCCCAATACAAATGACTCAAGTCCTTCCATTGATTCGAAATGGATTCCCCCTGAGTCACCAGAATTCCTCGATTTCTCCAACAGCAAAGAGGTAAACAGATATCTCGGAGTATGGTTTGCACTAAATGGGGAATGGGACAAACAGGCGGAAATCCTTATCGACAGACTTAAATCTACTCTCACATCCATCCAACTGCAACACATGACTCTACACCAGCTAAGATATGTTATAAATGCGGTTGTAGTTCCGAGGATGGCATACCCCCTTAAAGTTACCTCAGCAATTGCCAACTCCTCAAAGAATGTCGCAATTGAATTAGACAAAATGATAGCTTCGTTTATAATTAAATATTTGGGCTGCCCAGTTGACACCAATCACCAAATAATCTGGACAGCAGTCTGCCAAGGCGGGTACGGTATTGATAGTGTATTTGATGTTGTAACCGCGTCGTGTATCACCGAAACTATGAACACCCTGTGTTCTGCGGATGAACACGAATATTGGCAACACAACCACACAGACCGTATCACTGATCCCCACCTCATCTCACTATACCGTAGAAATAGCAATCTATGGCTTAAAATAATAATTCAAAACATGAACAACGAAATGGGTAAAAATGTTATATCGGGTTTCCCCTTATCGCACTATGCAACCTACAGTCATACTAAAGACAAACGCTTTAACTGGTTTAGGCGCACAGGTCACATTATGGCAAAACTTGGATACGCTATTGACTCTAAAAATTACCCTGAAAATGAAGCGGGTGAAACCACATTAATCACCACCCTTCCCAGACAACTCTACATGTCGAGGAATGTTACCTCCGCAATACAAAAATACAACCTCAAGCACACAGGTTCCTTTCTAACTCCTTGCGGTGGAATGTTAAAAAACTGGCAAGAAAGTAAATGTTTTTTCAGGCTGAATGGCAGTAGACCCCCTGGATGGCTAACCGAAATCGAAAAGGAAATGCTTCAAAACCCCGTAGATTTGGACCCACAGGCTAGATATGTCAAAAAAACAATATAGAGACAACATAGTACCCCCCGACACGGGTGAATTTCATTGGAAAGGGAATGGTGACCGAAATTCCATCTCTCTTATTCACATTACCAATATTGACTTAGAGGCCATGTCAATACAATATACAGAATACAGTAACAATGCCATAAACCCTAATGTCTTTGTCAGAATCGAAGGTACCAACAGTCTCCAATACGACTTTGAATATAGCATCACCAATGACGGTTGCATCCTAATTCCAGCAGGTTCTATTTTTGAATATAATGACCATATGGACCCGCCCTCTTCTGTCCTTGCTACAGTTAGTGATATCAACTCACACTATGATTACATCTCAGACAGACAGTATGAAACCATTATTGCCAGAATGAAAAACAAAACTGCGGAGGAAGAAAGTGAATACAGCTGCCCCAGCGACCCGGAAGAAGAATCCACCTCCAACGCCGAAAAGAGCAAACAAATGGAAGACTATGATATGGCAAGCGATGGTTCCCTTTTTGCTGGAAAGAAAACAGCATGCAGTGGGGCAGCATATGCTATAAAAAACTTTGACAACGGGATGCCACTTGTACGGAAGATGAATATCCCCCCTCAAGAACTTTCTCCGCACAGGGGCTCCTTATCAAGGAGGATATCCAAAACCCGAGTAGCACATCTGCTGAAATTGCGGGACTGCGATTTCTACTCACAGAACAAAAAGAGAAACTCCTCAAATCTATTACTCCAATGGTACATGCCATTGACTCTATGGCAGCAATATCTGCGGTAACAAAGGATGGCGGGTCCATGAGTGCTCGGGACAAACTACGTGAAGCTAATCGCAGAGATGTGCAGGCTGTTCGCCTACTGCTAGAAGAACTTGGCTTCTACAGTGAAGGAGACCACAGTAAAATCATCCTTAAATGGATCAGGGGTCACAATAATGACAAAGTCCACGACAGAGTGGACCGTACTGCTAAAAGAGCCTCATTCAGAGGGGGCTGTTTTGACATTTCCCGCTACGACCCTGCCGAGGAACTACCCTTCTCATTATTCTTTTTTGAGGTCCCTATTTTAGGCGATATACGTAGTCACATCAGAAGAATTCAACGACTCTCACACTATCATAATTGGAGAACTCTACAATCCCAAGGGAAGCATCTGAGAATGCTCAACGAGAATAACACCGCCCCCACCAAAGATATTTCCAAAATGACACCTAAAGCTTTCACCGCTTCTAGAAGTAGAGAACTCATGGGTCTTCAAGCCTCTCCTGCACGCTTATTTAAACTGGGGAAAATCGGGTCCGAAAACTGCCCCTACTGCCAACAGAATACAAAATGCACCTTCGAACACATCCAACTTGAATGCCCAGGACATAATGATAGTTTATCTAATCTTAGAACAACCCAGGATATCGAACTAAGGAAAATCATCGCTGAAGAAATCTCAGAAAAACCTAAACTACTAAACCCTGGAAAGGGTACCACATACATCAGAACACAACCATCGAAACTTTTTCCACTTGCTGACCTAAGACAAGAAATGAATGAGGAATTATACTTACACGCTCTCCCGGAAGCTAGCATGTACCGTCCATCAAGTTCAAAAAAGAATACCATTGCTGTGACCGCAAAGCCTGAAGTGGACCATGTTAAGGGAACAATTAAATATCCCGAACTCCAATATGTTCAAAAGAAAGAGTTTTGGAAACTTTTGGCTTGGCACCGCCTTTCCAACAAAGCAGTCCCATGCTCACTTGCGGAGTACTCGAATAGGGCACACGATATCCATGAAGCCCTCAATGCATGTAAGTTTGAATCGGGAGACCCTAAAAACTGCTATGCAATAAGAAGAAGCCTCTTAGATATTTTGGTGGATGACAGAAACCTTGACAAAAACGGCTGTGAACTTTTCTCCAACCCACTAAATGCCCACCCTAGAATTTACTCGAGAAGATGCATACCCACCACTAGAATGAAAAAAGCCCTCAGGCCCTTCTGTTATCATGGGAAAATCGGTTTTGATGGTCTCGCTTGGGATGCCTACGTGGACCCGTTAACAGGCATTGGCAGAATAGTTTACGGAAATCCCCCCTTTGATGGAAAGGATAAGGGCAAATCTTCGGCGGTTATGACTACCTTGGAAATGGGACATAAAGCGGCCAACACTGTACCCGGATTTTCAGGAACATGGATTCTTCCACTGTCTCCCAAAAACCAAAAAAGATGGTTTGATAAAGGATTTAAACTTGTTTTCAGATTCCCGCATAACACTATTCCATTTATCCCACATGGTTATTGGACGGGTGATGACCCCTACGTTCTCCCAGGTGGCGGATGCTATAAGGATGATTTCTCGGATGTCGTTATCATAGCTATAGACAGTGCACCCAGCGATACTCAACCAGCCTTTGACTGGAGGCCTACACAGAAAAAGATTGCTAGATGGTTCCTCAATGTCCTCCCTAAGTCCAGAGTCACGGAGAGGAGACTAGAATACACTGGAGTTAGCCCTGATATTTGGAATGAAGTTCTGAACGAAAGGGACAACGTACTCCCTTCTTCGTTGTGCCCATGGCCCACTCAAGACCCCCCCTATCATCAGAATGGTGCTGAGCATTATTATGGCGGTCACCATGACACGACAATCACCAACGTAGCTTCTAAGCCCTTCATTAGCACCGTGAAATGGCCCAAAGCACTTACACTCATGGGGTACCTCCCTCCTCTTTTCGGTACTGTCCTCAACACGATAGGTGTTCCCCGTGGCAAGATTAAACCTCTCCTTAAAAAACTTTCAAGAATCTGTAGGCAACACACCAGAAATAGGCGAGACGTGTTTCTGTTAAACACCCCCACCACCTTAAACACTGACCCGCATACAGTTGACATCTCGAGCGGTGAGACCATGACAGAAACAGAAGCTGTGCAGCAATCAAACGACTTTCTTCAAACCCTTTTGCAGTAATTTTCAAAAGTCTTGCAATATAAGGTGGTTCCCCGTCCCCTAGGGGAGGGGGCCCTCCCCCCCCTCCCCTCCCCACCACCCCCCTCTCCCCCGCCCACCACGACCCCCTTCCTCAACGTCTCCAAATACCCCCTTAATTCTTCGACTTCCTTCCCCACCGCTCAGATTCAGCCACCCCTCCACTCACCCGGCCATGGCTGCTTCTCCACCCTCTAGAGTTTTTTGCTTAGCACCTAGCTTTTTTTTCTAGATGTCACCTTGCTGAAAAGTGGGTTGAGCCCCTTTGTGGGCGCGCTATAGTAGAGGGAGTAGCCCCTAGTGTTTTCACTAGCCTGCTTTGCAGGGTTACCGCACTCTCAGGACTTTGTCCCTTCTGCTAGCGTAAATGTTTTATTATTATTATTAAGGTTGGGTTGGACACGTACCTTCTTTACGGTCCTTCTCAGCTGAAAGGAAGGATGGAGTTGACGAAGTACATTTTGTTCGCGAAGGCAGATCTTTTTCGACGTTTCCGCATGAAGAGGAAGTTCGCGAGCTTTAAGTCTACTTTGAAACGCATGGTACGGTCTGGCAAGTACGTGCTCTGTACCGACTTCATCATTGACAGGCGCGGAGTGTCGGAGGAGCGCTGTGAGAGTCTGTGGAAGATGGTTATCATGCCCGTGTTAACTGTGAACACGGACATCACCAACGTCCTGTTCCCTAGTTCGACCTCCTACTTCGATCGATCTAGGTATAAATTCTAAATTCTAGAGCCATATCACGAATTTTGAATTTCACATCTCGAGTTTCGCATCTGTATCGTTGGATTTTAACATTGTTGAATCTCACTGTCTGTGCAGGTATTTTGATAACCAGATTGTGAACTCGGACACTCAGATCGGGCAAATGCCATATGAAGAATCTGACGTGTCTGGCACTGAAGAAGAGCAGGCTAGGCGGGTTTACGAGATGACTGTTCCTAAAGATAGTAGATATTTTTCTGACACGCAGGCAGAGGTGATGGCAGAGCGTGGGAGAGTTTCTCTGAATGCAGATGAAGTTGGACCGAGTGGCACAGCGAATGTTAGTGAAACTGCTGAGTTGGCAATTGAAGAAGTGCCGACACACGCCCCTTATCTGTATGATATCTGTGCGGGATTCGGGGTTGAGGACATCATGTCTTCTGTCACCATGACCACACCTGTCATGAATGTTACTTCACCGAGACAACAGACGCAGCAGGCAGAATATTTTGTTCCTGGTGTCGAGGCACAAGCCCGTGCTGCCACGACCGAGGCTCAGGCTGTCACGCCAGAAACTGTAGTGCCTGCAGCGAACTCTGTTAGCACTTCTCTTTTAAAAGCAACTCCGGAAGAGTTAGCAAGCATTGTTTTCGCCCAAAAGGTGCAAAGCTTTAAGTATTTTATTTTTATAAAGAATTTTAGTTTCGGAGATTTTTAACAAAAGGCTTTTGTAGACTTGTCATGGCGATTTTTTTAATTTGATGCGTTTTTCTTGATTTTCATAGTTTGTTATCAAGTTATTTGAATAGTTTGCTATATGTACATAAACTAATAGTGATATACGATAAATAGGTGCACATTTCCCCCTTTTCACTTCCATTTTATAACCGCCAAATTCAACCTAATACCATATGTGAATTTTTAGAGCACTCCTCAATATACCTTAGAGCCACACGTACGAATCCTAAAAACCCCGCTTCGTACAATGAGAAAAACTTCCAAAATCATAACCACCCTATTTTTTTGGTACAAAAAATTAATATTTGTGTAAAAAAAATTAAAACGACGACCTTCAAGAAAGTTCCAATTTAAAGCGAATTTTCCAATTTAAAGCGACGGTCGTTTTGAGGTGGTAAGAAAGGCACAATGCACTTGTCGATTGCTGCCTTCATTCATCCCATTTCATCATCCCGTCACCCTGTTGTTGCACACACGCAACTCATTCCTCCCCACATGGCGCCCGGATCCTCGATCACACGTCCTACAATTTGCCAATGCATGTGCCGGAAAAGCTGAGAAACGCTCTGAAATAAATCTCCAAGGAAGCATAATAGGAGATTCGCATTGCCTTCCATGGTGCGGCCAGTCCTGGTAAGGAGGCGAGCGCGTGGCAACGAGCGGAGCATAGCATTGGACGCATTCCACGGCAAATGAGCATGGCCGAGCAGGAAAGCATGCTAGAACCGCGTGGCGTTGCCAGCGATACAAGCAAAAAGCATGGCATCGCCAGGGAGGTGCGAAGGGCGTACATTACTGCTGGGCGTACATAAGTCCTGGCAGAAGGTAGCGCGAACAAGTTGAGTGGGGCTGCTCTCCACGGCCGCGGGCTGCTGCGCTTGGCGGACTTTCCACTCCCGCAGGCCCTCAGACAGCGCCTTGACGCTCTCGAGATCCCCGCGCCCAGCTGCCCAGTGGAGCGCTGTCGATCCCTCCTGTGTGATGTCACCAAACCTCATCGCATGCTCACCGTATGATTGCCTCTCACTCTCGCAAGTCGCTTTGCGTGCTATGCAGCTGGAATCCGCCGCTTTCTTTCAGCAGTATCTTATCAAACAGTTGTGCTCACCCAGCTCTTTGCCCGCCTGCCGTTGAAAGTTCCCAGGCAAATGTAGAAGCCAGAGAAAGTTGGGGTCAGGGCCTCCCCGAGTGTCTGGCCAGTGACAGGGTAGTAGGGAGGGGGAGGGCTTCACCATATCCTGCTGGCGGGGGTTGGCGCCGGCTTTGAGCAGCACTTTGATGCACTGCAAATGGCCGAACTTTGCGGCGATGTGCAGCAGGGAGTTGGCGTCCTGCGGGTGTGCGCGCGTGCTCACTCTTCACCCGATTTCTTTTGTAACCAGCATCCAAGCTTTCAGAATCCCACAGAAAAGAAAGCGAGCGGCTCTATGTACCCATGCCGGAGTTTAACATGTTCAGCGCACACTCTCTTTGGGACATCTGATTGGATTCTCCGGAGCTCGTTTATCGTCACCATCTACGCCTCACACCCCTTTTTGCGCTGCATCTTATTGCTGCCTCGAAATGATGGTGCAGATTTTTATAGATTTTCTGAGATGGCTCAGACCTAATTTGGAGATAAGTTTGTACAGCTCATGCAGTATCATGCACGCAGCAGCCTCACGGGACAGTCTTCTGTGAGAAACTGGGATAGCTGCGGAGATGCCGATGGCCCAGTAAGGCTCGCGGCCCGGGATTTGCCCCCGATGGGGAAATCAAATCCAGGTCGCAAAACAGTAAACAAGTCTGTATCCGACAGAGAGCTGATGTCGTAAGAACTCTCAACAACACGGAATCAAGATATGTTTCTGTCATCCTGCAACGCGAACTGTGCGATCAAAATCAGATGAAGACAAAATCTGGCCTTGCCAAAAGACTAGGATTTCCTCATTTCGGCTGCACCCGAGCCACTTGTTGGACCCCGGTCCTCCTCTTATGGTGTGCTGTCTCTTGAGCAACGGCGGGGAGGTGCTGTTCGCACGCGACTTCCACAATCTCCGACAGGTCTAACAACTTTTGGCCACCCCGTTTGCTGTGTAGCAGCAGGATCATTGGCATGGCGGGCGCCAGTGCGGGTCTTAAGTGGGGTCACATCCGCACTCGAAGTAGCTGGCCGATGGTACAGTCGGCACGCGCAGGCTGCGGGAATGGAGACAGGATGAGCCCACCTCATCAAATTGGTTTGCCGCTTCCCCGCCCTGCAGCATCGTCTCCACCTCTTCATGCTGGCCTGCTTTCACCAGGGCGAACATCGTACCTGCACGGGCGATCCCTTGTTACCGGTGTGACCATTGGCCCACCCCGTGTAGCGTACGGGGTACAAACACTTGGCGCCTACCGAGGTTCTGGCCACGAAAGTTGCGGGGCCTACCTTCAGCGCGTGACATGTCCTCCAGGCCTTTGTCCCACGCCTCCACAATCTCCGTGTATCTCGGCGTGGCAGGGTCGTCGTCAGGCACGCTCGCGCCTCCCGACTTCAGCCGCTTCTCCTCCTCCCTGCGTCCCACACACACGTCAGGTTTCAAGCCCGCGCATACAAAAGCCCGCCTTCGGGAGCAGAGAGACCTACCCTACGATACGCCAGGCCTCAAACTGACCCTACGATACGCCAGGCCTCAAACTGACCCTACGATACGCCAGGCCTCAAACTGACCCTACGATACACCAGGCCTCAAACTGACCCTACGATACGCCAGGCCTCAAACTGAGCATGAGCGACATGTTGCATGCTGCGGCTCCGTTCGATCCGCCTCACCTTTTGAGGCGCCATGTCTCGCAGCGCTCCGCCTGCACCTTGATGGACTTCGCATGGAACGCCGCCAGCAGCTGCTCCATCATGTCTTGGTTCCCAATCGCATACGCTATCTTGTAAGCGGTGGGTCCGGGCTGCCGCTCCGCCGTGCACCACCGCCAACCGGGGCCCTTCCGCATCAGTGTGGTGGCTGCCAGGCGTGCGGTGAGTGGGCGGCCTCAGCGGGGGCGGGAGGCACCGCCGCTTCTCGGCCCCGCGTAGGGGCCGTGAACCACAACCGCCGCGCCAGGCACCGCTCACAGATGCCAAGGGCAGGAGCATCAACCAGAGTCGATTCGTCACGTGCACGGCACGTGGCGGTTCGAAATCTGCAGAAGCGGAAGAGGCCATCGGGAGAGCCGCCCGCTTCCTGTGATTTGGTTGATGGGAGCGGGTACACGTGTGCCGCCAGAAGATCGGGAGGCACACACATCGTTGCCAAAGGCTGAATCTCGTCAAATCAACGATCCCGATTGATCCCTTCGAAACGCACGCGGTCGTTGTAAACATGGCCGCAGCACCGACATAAAAATTATAAAAAAAAACTTTACTACCAACTCACTGGTAGACTCCCTCGCCGGCCATGACAATGCACTTGACACCCGCCCCTGCCCGAAAGCCTCCCATCTCCTAATGCGTATCAGCGTGCCCCTAACGACGGTCAACACCCCAGTGGATGAACCAATGGGGTAACAAACAGGTATGGATAAGTCCCGGTGCCTACCCACGCCTCACCGGTTGGCAGCCCTGAACGCATGGAGGAGTATGGCGTCACAAGAAGGCGCCAAAAGGCGAGGCACCTGCTCGCCCTTACCGGCAAGAAGGCGCCAAAAGGCGAGGCACCTGCTCGCCCTCGCCGGCAAGAAGGCGCCAAAAGGCGAGGCACCTGCTCGTCCTCGCCGGCAAGAAGGCGCCAAAAGGCGAGGCACCTGCTCGTCCCTCTCGCTGCAAGAAGGCGCTCAAAAGGCGAGGCACCTGCTCGCCCCCAGCCGGCAAGAAGCGCCCCAGCAGCAGGCACCTTGCCTCGCCTGCCGGCAAGAAGGCGCCAGTTGGGCGAGGCACCTGCTCGCCCTTACCGGCAAGAAGGTGCCAAAGGCGAGGCACCTGCTCGCCCACGCCTGCAAGAAGGCGCCAAAGGCGAGGCATCCCTGCTCGCCCGCCGGCAAGATGGCGCCAAAGGCGAGGGCACCTGCTCACCTCTTACCGGCAAGAAGGCGACAAAAAGGCGAGGCACTGCTCCCCGTCCTCGCCGGCAAGAAGGCGCCTAAAAGGCGGTGCACCTGCTCGCTTCTATCGGGCAAGAAGGTTACTTCAAAGGCTAGGCACCTGTCAGCCTACCGGGCAGTAGCAAAGGCGACAAAAGGCGAGGCACCTGCTCTGCCCTCGTCGGGCAAGAAGGCGCCAAAGGCGAGGCACCTGCTCGTCCCTCGGCCGGCAAGAAGGCGCCAAAAGGCGAGGCACCTGCTCGTCCTTACCGGCAAGAAGGCGCCAAAAGGCGAGGCACCTGCTCGTCCTCGCCGGCAAGAAGGCGCCAAAAGGCGAGGCACCTGCTCGCCCTTACCGGCAAGAAGGCGCCAAAAGGCGAGGCACCTGCTCGCCTTTACCGGCAAGAAGGCGCCAAAAGGCGAGGCACCTGCTCGTCCTCGCCGGCAAGAAGGCGCCAAAAGGCGAGGCACCTGCTCGCCTTTACCGGCAAGAAGGCGCCAAAAGGCGAGGCACCTGCTCGCCCTTACCGGCAGAAGGCGCCCAAAGGCGAGGCCTGCTCGCCCTTACCGACAGAAGGCGCCAAAGAGCGGGGGCACCTGCTAAGCCCTTACCGACAGAAAGGCGCCAAAGGCGGCGAGGCACCTGCTCGCCCTCGCCGGCAGAAGGCGCCAAAAGGCGAGGCATATGCTTGCTGCAGCAGAAGCCCAAAGGCCAGCACAGGCCACCTGCTCGCCCTCGCCCGACAGGCGCCAAAGGCGAGACACCTGCTAGATCCTGCCGAGCAGAAGGCGCCAAGGCGAGGCACCTGCTCGTCCTCGCCCGACAAGAAGGCGCCAAAAGGCAAGGCACCTGCCGCCCTTACCGGCAGAGAAGGCGCCAAGGCCAAGGCACCTGCTCGCCCTGCGCCCGGCAGAGAGGCGCCAAGGCGAGGCACTGCTTTCGCCCTTACCGGCAAGGCGCCAAAGGCGAGGCACCTGCTCGCCCCTACAGAAGCAGGCGCCAAAGGCGAGGCACCTGCTCGTCTCTCGCCGGCAGAAGGCGTAAAGGCGAGGCACCTGCTCGCCCGCCACCGGCAGGCGCCAAGGCGAGGCACCTGCTGCGTCCTCGCCTGACAGAAGGCGCCAAGGCGGGGCACCTGCTGTCCTCGCCCGGCAAGAAGGCGCCAAAAGGCGAGGCACCTGCTCGCCCTTACCGGCAAGAAGGCGCCAAAAGGCGAGGCACCTGCTCGTCCTCGCCGGCAAGAAGGCGCCAAAAGACGAGGCATCTGCTCGTTCTCGCCAGCAAGAAGGCGCCAAAAGTTGAGGCACCTTATCTTCCTCCCCGGGCTCGTGATGTGAGGAGTAGGCATCCTCGTATCCCGGGAGCCGCGCATTGACGTGCGGCGCAGCGCGTAAATGCAAGTCGGCCCCGGCCTCGATCAGCAGGGCCAAGCACTCGTGGGAGTCCGCGGTCACCGCAAAGTGCACCGGCGTAAGCTTCGTCAACTGCGGGCCACACCCATGCCACCGGCACTCTTGAGCGTCCAGGCCTTGCGTCATCCATTGCCACGCAGCCCTCCACAGCCCTCCACAGCCCTCCACAGCAGTTTCTCACGACTGGGAATATCCCGAGTGACGGGCACTTCACCGAATGACTGCATAGACGCGCGCACGCGGCTGACCCTCGTGTGACCATGAGACAGAAGGCTGCTTTTGGCGACTGACAACGGCACCAGAGCGGGCAGAAAACTGGCCATCAGCTTCTCGTATCATGCTGCATCGGCTCTGGCTTGTGGGGGTAGTTGCTGGGGCGTTGACCCTTCTCCTTTGCCGAACAATCGCAGCTTACCTTGGTAGTTTTGTCCAGAGGGGCCCCTGCCGCGATGAGCAGCGCCACACAGCCGGCGCGGCCCATCTTGCACGCCAGATGCAGCGGCGTGTTGTCCGTCTGAGAGCCACACAAAGGGGGAGAGACCGGCCACTCAGCTGGCTCATCCCGGTAGCCCAGCCCAGATGAGCCTCCGACAAGCTAGATCGTCGCGACGAAGAGCATCCGTACACTCTTGACCGTTAGATCGTCGCGACGAAGAGCATCCGTACACTCTTGACCGTTAGATCGTCGCGGCGAAGAGCATCCGTACACTCTTGACCGTTAGATCGCCGCGACGAAGAGCATCCGTACACTCTTGACCGTTAGATCGTCGCGGCGAAGAGCATCCGTACACTCTTGAACCTCGCAAACATTCCACGCAGCGCGGACCATACCTTGCGAGGCAGCCGCAGGGCGCCAGATGCCGGCGGCTGGTGCTCCCTGAGTTTACACTGCGATTCCCCGCAGTCTAGGTGGCACTGGCTCAGGCGAGCGCAGGCGTCCTCGCGGCGGGCAGAGGGCGCACCTTGTCAACAGCGGCGGGGTCCGCCTTGAAGGCCAGCAGCGCGCTGACCACTCCCCCGAAGCCCCAGAAGCTCCCGATGTGCAGCGGCGTGTTGCCGTACTGCACTCCGCCCCGCAGGCAAGGTCGGATCCCTCAAAGAGTGCGGCACCGAGCCGAGGCACCAATGGACTCCAGCATGGGCTCCAGAGGGGGGTACACAGGGGCCGGGCTCAAGGGGCTTCACTGAGGGCACGAACTGACTCCAGCATGGGCTCCAGAGGGGGGTTCACAGGGGGCTGCACAGGTGGCTGTGAAGGGGATTGGCATATAGAGGGCACCAGCGGAAGGTACATAGAATCCTCCATGGAGGGGTGCACAAGAGGTCGCAGTGGGCGCTGAATGCAAGCTTGACAGGGAGGTGTCCAGAGACTCCATTTTGGGCTGCACAGGGGGCTGCACGGCGGGATACAAAAAGGGACACCGGGTTCCGCCGGGGAGTGCACAGGGAACTGCACAAGCGGCGGCACTGGGGAGAACGCAGCGGGTTGCGCAGGGGGCGGTGTTCCGGGGTGTGCACAGGGAGCTGCACAAGCGGCTGCACTGGGGAGATCGCAGCGG
>LGRX02009170.1:0-11740 GCA_001247695.2 Cymbomonas tetramitiformis | reverse complement strand
ATCTCTTATCTCGAGCAATATCTCGAGCTGTGTCTCGAACAGTGTCTCGAGCAATATCTAGAGCTATATCTCGAGCCATATCTCGAGCTGTGTCTCGAGTTGCACCTCCTATCTCGAGCCATATCTCGAGCTGTGTCTCGAACAGAGTCTCGAGTTGCATCTCCTATCTCGAGCAATATCTCGAGCTGTGTCTCGAACAGTGTCTCCAGCTATATCTCGAGCTGTGTCTCGAGCAATATCTCGGGCTGTGTCTCGAGCTATACTGTATCTCGAGCAGGGTCTCGAGTTGTATCTCGAGCTGTGTCTCGAGCAATATCTCGAGCTGTGTCTCGAGCAATATCACGAGCTGTGTCTCGAGCTATATCTCGAGCTGTGTCTCGAGCGATATCTCGAGCTGTGTCTCCAGCAATATCTCGAGGTGTGTCTCGAGTTGTGTCTCGAGCGATATCTCGAGCAGTGTCTCGAGCTGCATCTCCTATCTCGAGCAGTGTCTCGACCTGCATCTCTTATCTCGAGCAATATCTCGAGCTGTGTCTCGAACAGTGTCTCGAGCAATATCTAGAGCTATATCTCGAGCCATATCTCGAGCTGTGTCTCGAGCTGCACCTCCTATCTCGAGCAATATCTCGAGGTGTGTCTCGAACAGAGTCTCGAGTTGCATCTCCTATCTCGAGCAATATCTCGAGCTGTGTCTCGAACAGTGTCTCCAGCTATATCTCGAGTTGTGTCTCGAGCAATATCTCGGGCTGTGTCTCGAGCTATACTGTATCTCGAGCAGGGTCTCGAGTTGTATCTCGCGAGCTGTGTCTCGAGCAATATCTCGAGCCGTGTCTCGAGCAATATCACGAGCTGTGTCTCGAGCTATATCTCGAGCTGTGTCTCGAGCGATATCTCGAGCTGTGTCTCCAGCAATATCTCGAGGTGTGTCTCGAGTTGTGTCTCGAGCGATATCTCGAGCAGTGTCTCGAGCTGCATCTCCTATCTCGAGCAATATCTCGAGCTGTGTCTCGAACCGTGTCTCGAGTTGTGTCTCGAGCAATATCTCGAGTTGTGTCTCGAGCTATATCTCAAGCATGGTCTCGAGCTATATCTCGAGCAGGGTCTCGAGCTATAACCCCTGCTCTTTTTCCTTTTCCTCTCTCCTTCCCTCCTCTCTCCCCACTCCCTCTTGCTCTTTATGACCTTACTCATTAACTCCACGTGCACTTGGGTGGGTGGGCGGCTGGGCGCAGGAATGGAACGTGTTATGACGAAGAGCTCTATTCGGCGCCAAGAAGGCTTCAAGCCTTGCCTGGGTGGTGACATTTGGACTGATGGGGAGGTGTCCATCATGGCCATCCTACAGTACGCCATCGACCGCTCCTTTGCCCCGGACGATAAGGGTAGCATAATGATTCGGGAATAGATAACTCCAAAATGGGGAATAGAAATTTCGATCTGTTTTTGGGGAATAGATTATATGTCACATGCCATCGAGCCATGCCATCTATCGTTTCGGTTTGTACTACAGTATGAACTATCACTCGGTACCCCGGAGGTTCCCCGGAGGAGGCGCAAGCGGTTCAGCGTGTGCAATATTTTGCGTCTGGCACACCCCCTTCTTCAAAACAATTTTTTGCATGTAGCATGAAGCATAATTTTTTCCACCATTCGATTCTAAAGCGTTTGTATTCATTAGGTGAATACCTTTCGTTTGAGCTATCGATTGGCCCCATCCGCAACCGCATCAGCTTAGCCTTCGCGACTGCAAGCTAAGTTGGTGCGGTGTGAGATGGTTTCAACCACTTGCGGCTTTGCATAATAGGGGTTTTCGTGAGAATCTTCTCACGAAACTTGGCAGTGATATTGTTCATATCAATATCAGTGCACCCTCAAGAGCATATGGCAAGCCGTTGAGTATATTAAAGACGGCCGCGTGCTGGCATGATGCCTTTTGGGTTTGAAACATGAACATATCACGCATATCATATAAGCATAATAAACACATACTGACCGTTTGGCAGTGCAATTTCACCTCTAGCGGAAACGCGGATGTCAACCGCGTCCACGTTTCCGCTAGGCGTTTCTTCCCTCATTCGCGCGCTCGTTTGCAAGAGAGCCTGGGCAACCTTCGGATGAGGGAAGCGTTAGCAAAAATAGTATTTCGTATGCGTTGTTTTCCCTAAACAAATTGCACAAACTGAACGGTCAACCACACATCTCGTTGTGGGATGACGCGTTCATTTGGCGGAAGCGGGTGGAATTTAAGGAATTTGAAACCCGCAATAGTTGCGCTATGGGGTTTCATCTTCTTTGCGAAACGGGTACCCACATTATCATTCTAACTAGGAATATGTGATAATATTTTGAAGCAAAAGATTACTCAGATTAGTATACAATCTTAGAGATCTTTATTTCGCTGGACAGGGGCACACTCCCGGAGAGAAAGCCTTCCGCCTTTAGTTAAAATTGCATATTTAACAAATCAAACAGTGAGTATTTTCTCCAAGTATTTTCAGACGGTAATACTTAAACACTGGTAATACTTAAACACTGAGTGTTGTCTCGCGTGTTGTCACCAAGCCTTAGAAACTCACGATCTCACTCCCAAAGTGACCAAAAACCGAACGATCGGCGATCGAACGGTTTTTGGTCACTTTGGGAGTGAGATCGTGAGTTTAGGCTTGGTGACAACACGCGAAACAACACTGAGTATTTTCAGACGCGTTCCCAAAGTGACCAAAAACCGAACGATTGGCGATCGAACGGTTTTTGGTCACTTCGGGAGTAAGATCGCGAGTTTAGGCTTGGTGACAACTGTCAGGGTTATGACCGATGACATATGTGTCATACATGTCATACGTGTCATACCTGTCATACCATGTCATGTCATGTCATATATTATTATGACAGTCGGTCATGTCATATATTATTATGACAGTCGACAGTATGGTCGATCATGACTGTACAGGTCGAGTCGCGTCATACATTTATGACAGTCGTCAGTACGGTCGACTATGACATGTACAGTCATACCATTTGTCATTCACTCACCTTGAGTGACACCTGTCATCGAGAGGCCAGGTTGTGGCATCGAGATGACAAAGCAAGATGAAGTCTTGAAGAACCGAAAGTGTTCGGAGAAAACTCATCTTCGCTTCTAGCATGTTCTGAACAAGCATGCGAGTATCATATGGCTTATTCGTTCAGCCGATACTGATTGTTCAACCAATGCCTTGGGTTCACAACCCAATTGTGGTGGCATCTATGAGATGCGGGGCATTGCGTAAAATGAGGTAGCGTTGGGCTACAGCAGTCACTTCTGAAGAAGCACTGCACTCATATCCACACAGACGCTGCGTGAGCTATTAACGTTCCATAATAGCCTCGCTATATATCATATATCATATCGCTTCCAAGCGAACCCTTAAGAGTGGTATTCTAATCGTCCACGCGACGAACGAGGACCTAAGTGTGCAGTGCAGCAAATAGAGATATATTGTATTTTTGTGTGCAACAGGTTCGCGGATCGCGTATACATACAGGCGCCCGCAGTCGCACATATAAGACATATATCGCATAACTACACTCGCTGCGGAATAAACAGCGGACGAAGTGCGCAGGAGATACCGTCGCTAACGCTTACGCTCGCATAATCACCGTCAGAGTATAACAGCGCGAAGAGGTGTGCATACAGCATACAGATCGCACATATGCGCTGCTATCATTCGCAAAATTGTACGATATGCGACATACTGACGCGCGGATGAACACATCGTCATCAGTGTGTGTTCCGTACGCGAAATGGCATTCGTATCGTATGCCATGCATACCTGCGACAGAGATATGTTCACCATTTGCAGCGCGCACAACAGCGACTTTGATAAATCGCTACTCGCACTAATTTTCAGTGCAGTGTACGCATCAAAATCTCGTCATTTTAAATGGTTGCAAAAATCACTCGTCTACGCGCGCATGATGATTTTGCTTGACAGGATATATACACACCTGCTAGATTTATCATGATCGGATAACGCGCGATGATGGTATACATATATGCAGCATGCTACTTAAAATCTGTGATGCTTGCACATAAGAGATGATGTTTATCCATTCACTGGCAGATTTACATACAAGTTTGCAATCATATGGGTGTGCATCATATGCTGTGTGTGTAGCCACACACACACACATATAAGTAGATGAAATCAGATAAATATGGACGCTGTGCAATCACATGTCTGTGTACTATATGTTGTGTGTGTAGCCATATCACACACACACACACACACGCACACTTGCAGCATATACTATCCATCGCATGCAGCGAGATGTACCATGCATTATTATACCATGCAACTATACCATGCAGCAGATTCCAATGTTCTGATGACCACACAAATACTTTTGATCATCAGCATTATACTTATCAGCAGCACAGTGATCTGTGCACAACATGTGTGTGCAGATCAGCACACACACACATACACTCATTTCACTTACAGCAATCATTAATACACAGTGCATATACTTCTATATCATGCACACATTTTATTCTGAATGATTGCAATGTTGTAAATGTTACATACTTTATTATATTGTACAGCTTGATCACGATAACAGCTGTAGTAAATAGAGCATAAGCATATTGCAGTGAATGCTTCCTATATTCGAATCCATGTTGCAAAGGGTGCCTGACAGTAATCACAACACCATAATTAGTTTGTCGTGCCCTGGTGGAGCCGAGATGCTCTCCAGGTAACATGTACATTCTATGGTGGATTACTTGAAGGAATGCTCACCTGAGCTTCATGTAAAATCAATCATTAACTCATTTCGTAATGAGATTATCATGGAATTACAACAATCCCTAAACTATATATATCATGTTAGATGTAATCAGTACGTGGTATGCTGACAATCTGCATGATAGGTTGTTAGGATATTGTGATATCCATAAAGATCTTGCAAAGTGTGTGTAAGTAAACACACACACACACAATAGTACTAATCAGCAGTACTATACACTGCACAAACACTAACATTCATTATACATGTTGACAATACACTGACTCCAAGTGTAATGATCAAGTATTGTATCAATACATAATACATAGATCCCACTTCCAAACACATGTGCGTGGAAGTGTCAGCGATGGCGATACATAAGGGAACAGGATCAAACAACATGCTGTAGGGCTGGATGGAGTTATCTCCAGACCCGAAGGCAAGATACTGCACCCATTAAACAGCTGGTAACTGTTGGGTGCAGTCCACTCCCTACATTCTGGGAAAATCAGAAGACGTCTAGAAGACGTCTTCTGAACGTCTTATAGACGTCTTCGTAGAAATGATGTCTTCTGGTTTCCAGAAGACGTCTTCTGAGTGGAACGTCTTCTGGAAACCAGAAGACACTCTTCGGGGAAGACGTGCCGAAGATGTGCGGAATGTCTTCCGGATTTCGGAAGACATCTTCCCGGAAGACATGCAAAGGGCAGTCTTCCCGGAAGATACCCGGAAGATGTTCCGAATGTCTTCTGGGCCAGAATACATTCTGACATGTGTTATCGACACATATGTGATGATTATGCAATTTGGCCACATAGCTACTTCATACCACACGTACACTAGTCGCGTAATCACAGAAGACATTCAGAAGGCGCACGGAAGACATGCGGAAGACATTCCAGGTATCTTCCTAACAACTTCAGGGTTGTCATCATGCTCTGTTGCTATGATACATAATATACGGCTAAGTTAATTGATAGGTCTATCTACACATACATGTACGATTGCATCTATTCAACATACAGACCACTAAGTACGATGCCCGGCGTATTATCATGATCGCCTCTTGCTTGCGTCTTGCACCTTTCGGTCGTGAACCATCATCGTCGATGCACTCGAAAAAGTCAGCCTTTAAATCAAATACCACCGCCGTCTTTATCACAGGATGTTTCTTGATTACAACTTGGTGCTCAATTTGAGCCGCCAGGATAAATGGATCAGTAGTGTCCCAAGGTGTCTCGGGATCATCCGGGTCGTATGTGTACACCACCTTTGCGGTATTGTCCGGCCCGTACTTCGAGTTTAGCTTGGCAAACCGTTTTGTCGTCGCTTGGTTGAATTCAGGGAACCACTTTCCCTTCACAAGAATGTACTCTTTCGCGGCCAAGTCGACCTTGTAGATGCTATCTACCATGGCGTACCTGCGAGTTGGAGCCACAATACTCTATAGTAAGAATCCCCGAAGACGTCGAGAAGACACGCAGAAGGCATTCGGTACATATTCTGCGCACATTCACCAAAACGTAATGCACGGACGCACCGGTCAGTCTCGATTTCCTCGGGCCTTTGATGTTTCTCCAGAGAAAAAGGCTCGGAAGTAACGTTGACAAGTTTTCTTCGTCTTGTCCTGAGCTGCCGTGCGATAGCAAACTCCTCGAACCACGACCGAGCCGAAAGATTGACACACGCGAGGAGGCCCTTCGACGAGTGCCGCTTCATTCTCCGTGAATGGTCTCCCCAGCCAGACCTTGGGGTCGCTACCGTGCATATGCAACGGCACATCCATCAGGCGAGACCCTCCGGCATGTGCGCCAATACGTCTCCGAACCATATGGTTTTCCCTGCGAATGTATACGTGCACAGTGTCAGGACATGTATTTACCAAAGACGTGTGGAAGATGCCTAGAAGATATATGAAACGTCTTCCAGGCACCTTATGGGTTTCATTTCTTACTTACCTCTTGCAGTAGGTGACGTAGTCGTCGAATTTTGCCTTCAACTTGCGGTATTGGGGCACGTTGCCATGCATCCACAGCTCCAGCGCTTTCGTTTCAGCGCGGGAGAGTACATGGCGCTTGCCTTGTGTTCCCAAAACCACGGTGTTCGGCGCCCTCAACGGTGTGGTGGTCAAGAACCGGAGCACGGGTGGCCGGGTGGGATTGGTGGTTGCCTCCCGCCGGCGACGAAGTACCAAGATTAACCCTCGCACCACATGTACCATCCGGTACCGCCCGAAGCCTTGCATAACACTCTGAACCGGATATGCATTGTTCTTCACCCACCTTCGAATCTTCCCGTTGAATGATTCGAACACGTACATCCATGTCCCCCGTATTGGACCATACATGAGGAGTTGGTCGGGGAAGTGGGAAAGCAAATGCGTGTTGATGACCAGCCAGTCAGGTGAGCCATCGCGCTCGAGTGACTTGAAGAACTCATCCACCAGATTTTGAAGCTTAGGAACATCCTGCAAAATCACCAAATAAAAGGTAATTAAGGAAGACGTTTGGAATGTACTCGGAACGTATTCGGGATGTCTTCAGATGTCTTCCGTACCTTACAGTCTACAAGCTCCGAAGTGAGCTCTCTCGTTATGACCGTCAACTGCCCGATCAAGTCTTCAAGCATGTTTTTCGAGTAGCCCTCGTCTCTATCCCAAGACGCTAGCACGCTCATGATGCCCGCTTGTAGCATTTTCAACGCCTTCGTGACACTTGAGCGTCTTCGGTCCGGTGTTCGTGCCGTTCGGACGCAACATCTTCTTATGGCCTTGCCCCCATTTGACCATTGTGATTTGTGATGACCATTTGTAATTAATTAGCAATAATCAAGATTGTTGCATTTGTTGAAATTGAAGGGAAAATGCGAAAGTGCA
This sequence comes from Cymbomonas tetramitiformis, assembly GCA_001247695.2. Lineage (NCBI taxonomy): Eukaryota > Viridiplantae > Chlorophyta > Pyramimonadophyceae > Pyramimonadales > Pyramimonadaceae > Cymbomonas > Cymbomonas tetramitiformis. Next base: position 4,098 of record LGRX02009170.1, on the reverse strand, counting down.
ATTTTGCATATGTCATTTTGCTCTACATTAGATTTCCAAATTTTCAATCTCAGCTAATTTTGATCTACGTTAGTTTTCTGATTTCAGTTTTTGGAATGCTTGATTTCAGATTTTTTACATTTGTCATTTTGCTCTACGTTAGATTTCCGATTTTCAATTTTGGCTAATTTGGCTCTATGTTGGATGGCAGTTTTCAGTTTTTGGAATGCTCCATTTCAGACTTTTGCATTTGTCATTTTGCTCTATGTTAGATTTTCCAAATTTCAATTTTGGCTGATTTTGCTCGACGTTAGATTTCAGGTTTCAGTTTTTTGAATGCTTGATTTCAGATTTTACAAACCAATTTCAGATTTTTATATGTGTCATTTTGCTCCACATTAGATTTCCGATTTTCAGTTTTGGCTGATTTTGCTCTACGTTGGATTTCAGATTTCAGTTTTGGAATGCTTGATTTCAGATTCTGCTATTGTCATTTTGCTCTACGTTAGATTTACCGAAGTCCATGAGCCCGGAAGATGCGCAGAAGACGCTCGGAACGTCTTCGGAACGACTTCCGATGGAGCGTGCAGGCATACATCTTTCATGGAGATACGGGCATGCCGTGGCAACCGGTTCGCACCTTCGTGTTGGCATCTCCGGGGGAGGGTCCTCGGGCTCATGGACTTCGGTATAGGTCATGTCCACAACTTCATCCATCGGGGCCGGAGGTGAAGGTGAAAGCCTTTGCGGATTCATCCGCCTATCCCCATCACTCACAAGCTCCGGAGGACGATGATATGGTTCGCCCGATGCGATTGCATCCCGTATCTTCAACACCATTCCTCGGAGGTTGACGCCAATGGGAGGCTCAAGCAGCCACTTATGTTGTCGAAAGTGCACCGTGCCCGGATCATCGGCCAAGTCCAATGGATCGGAGAAAATGTCCTCCCACGTATGCTCCTTAAAGCCCGGTTCATGCAAGTCTGAAATTTCTTGCACATAGCCAAAAAACTCTTGAACCGAGAAAAGCACATTAGTGGGCTCGGCTAAGCCGAAAGGTGGCCGGTTGCTTTGACGCGGCACGCAAATACGAACCGCGTCCTCATGATCTTCAGCCCTGCGAAAACATTGTGATGGTGAATTCATAGAAGACACATGGAAGACGTCCGGAAGTTGCGCAGAAGATGCTCCACACATCTTCGGTTATATGCATTCCAAACTGCATAAATGTGCATGATAGATGCATGTGGGTTATGGAGACAAGCAAGCACCTTGTTGCAGGGGAATGCTCATGAATGTAGACGGATTCCCCGAGCCATGCCGTCATCTCATGATCCAGCTCGCGGGATGGCGACACCGTAGACAACCAATCGTGCACCGCTGCCATCTTCCCCTTCAAGACCTCCGGCTTGGATTGACGGAAGACCTCCGCCGCGGATTCGGGGGGGGGGTTAGTGAGCATCGCTCGTTTGAAGGACGACATTTTGGTCTTTGGGGGCGCTTCCCCCTTTTGGAGATGCGCGGCACGTTTACTTGCCATTCTATCTCCTATACAAAGGACACTTGGCCAAGGTAGTGCGGAGGGCATCCTGAAGACAAACACTCATAAGACGTTCAGAAGTCACTCAGAAGACACGCGGAAGACATCTCCCGACATCTTCCGGACGTCTTCTGGACTGTGCTTGCGGAAGATACCCCAGATACCTTCTGTACATCTTCCAGACACCTTCGGGGAATATATGTCTTCCTGAACCCAGAAGAGGTGCGGAAGACACGCGGAAGACACACAGAAGACACGCGGAAGACATTTTTTGACATCTTCCGGACGTCTTCTTGACTGTGCTTGCGGAAGATACCCCAGATATCTTCTGTACATCTTCCGGTTGTCTTAGAGATGTCTTTGAGGAAGACGTGTCTTCTGGAAATCTGATACTTGTAGAAGTTCCACAAAACGTCTTAACACCCCTCTTCGGGGCGTCTTCCTCATTTTTTTGACGATCTTCTACGCGTCTTCTAATGTCTACCTAGGAGGGGTGTTAAGACGTTTTGTGGAACTTCTACAAGTGGCAGATTTCCAGAAGACATGTCTTCCTCAAAGACATCTTTGGAGGGTAACAAGATGCACAGAAGATATCTGGGGTGTCTTCCGTATGTCTTTTTTGTTTTTTTTTGTTTTTTTTTTGAAAAAAGCTTTAAAAATCGCGAAAAAACAAAAAAAACATATAAGGTGCACAATACTGGGCATAATTGTGTGGTGTAGGTAGAAGTGCAAAAAAACAAGTGGTTTGTTCGGGAGATGGGCAAACGTACCAAGTTACTAAGTTAAAACGGCCGACGAATTTGGTAGAAGAAACTGCTCTTGTTTTAGAGCACCATCCCTCCTAGCAACGGTCGAACAGTCGATCACGCGCGCAGTGAGTCGCGTGAGACGTGATGACTGCACGATACCGCGGATAGCAAACCCGGAAAATCTGCCAGCGCTGCGCTGCGCTGCGCTGCGCTGGTGTGGCGCTGGCGTGTGGTCGCGGTCGTGGTCAGGCGTCATCGTCAGCTAGCATTAGCATCGCATCGCATCGCATCGCATCGTCAGGCCCAGCGCAGCGCAGGGGAGTGAGCACGAGCACCGCACCGCACATCGACATGACCGTTCGAGTTTGAATTTTATTTAACGTTGAAGTGAAATTTGCATCTACCACTTTTACACCTGCATCCAACTCAATTCCACCGCAGCCTCGTTTTCCGCGGACTGCTGCTGGGTGAAGTGGTCCTTTTAAAATAGTTCGTCTAACAGAAAACGTTGCACAACGCAATACTTCAATAGTGATTGCGGGTGCTTTTCGTGCCTTGGTTTTTTTACGCGCACTTCGGCGTGCTTAGCGTCTAATTGAGGTGTGAACGAGACATGTGTTCTCGCTCGTCCTTTGGACGAGATGATGTTGGTTCGATTCCAACTCACACCACTAGGCCTTTTTGTTTTCCTTCGGTAATCTTGTATTTCGTCTCGTACTATTTTTGCGCTTTACTAACCTTTGGTTTTGCGTTGCGCTTTGTTTTTCAGATCGGCTGAAAATGACCTAGTCCAAAAGGTAAATTTTCAGCCCAACCTCAACACCACAAGTAAAGGTATTTGCTCTATCATCCCCTAGTGTCACACCTAAAAAATACTGCCTTTATGCGTTGTGTTTTTCCGCTTTACTAACCTTTGGTTTTGAGTTGCGCTTTGTTTTTCAGATTGGCTGAAAATGAGCAAGTGGGAAAAGCGCATTTTCAGCCCATCGCCCACAACTAGAAGAGTAAAGGTATTTACCTTACCCTTCCTAGGAATTTGTGCTTGTATTCATTGTGTGTTTTCACTCTACTAAGTGTTGGTATTTTGGTGTGCGTTGTTTTTCAGATCGGTTAAAAACGAGCGAGTGGAAAACCCATGTTTTTGCGTGGTCCAAGACCTATGCCATGTGTGCATGTTAGATGAACATCGTTTCTAGGTAATTAGACTAGTTGTTTAGAACATGAATGTGAAGTAGTTCTAGACACTTAGCTAGTTAGGATAATAATATGTGTGGCCCTCCTTATGATTAGGTTCTTGATTGAAAAGTAATATTGTTAAAGCAATTTTAGTCTCCAAAGCATCTTAGCCTTCCACACAAATAAATCATCTCTTGTCGTGTATCAAACATTGAGAATATGTTTGTTAAGGATGGCGAGAAGTGTATTATGCCATACATCTTGTTTGCACTCATCCTTCTTGCAAGCTTATTTAAAAATATTAAAAATATTCCTAAAAATATTCCTCGCGAATGCGTATACGAATGTTGAAATTTATTAGACATGCAGAAGGCATTCAGAAGATATCTTCTGAACGTCTTCTGCATGACTTCTGTACATCTTCTGAATTCCGGAAGATGTCTTCTAGATGTCTTCTGCGTTCCAGAAGATATCTAGAAGACATCCAGAAGACGTCTTCTACGCGTCTTCTAATGTCTACCATCTTCTGAGTTTCAGAAGACGTCCAGAAGATCTTCCGGGAAGATGTACAGAAGACGCCTAAAAGATATCAAGAAGACGTCCTCCGGGATTCAGAAGACATGCAGAAGACGTCCAGAAGATAACTTCTGGATG
>LGRX02009168.1:0-19092 GCA_001247695.2 Cymbomonas tetramitiformis | reverse complement strand
CCCCCGAAATGCTGGCTATTTCCTTAACGTCGAGTTTCCTTAAATGTGAGTGATTACTGTATTGATTTATCGGACACCACATCTCTGAGGCAGGTCTATCCGTCATCGAAGACAGAGTCCGTACAGTCATGGCTATTCGGCCTCCATTATCCTATGGCCCAACCGTTGGCAAACAGCCTCTACGCCGCATGGCTAAGGATGGCAAGTCTAGCCTTCGGTCATTCTTTAGCATGGTCGGCCAGTTCAGGAGATTTATCCCGAAATTCTCCAAGATTGCCGAGCCACTCATGTATTCCATGTGTCATATGAAAACAGCCAACATATCGCCCTATGACCCTAGAAAGGGAGCCAGCTCCTTCACTGCTTCCCACTGCTGCATGGGGCCCCACTCCCAGGGTACGTCCGACTTGGTCAACCGGGTGAGGGGCTGGGCGATCTCGGAGAAACAGTGAATGAATCTGCGGTAATACCCCGCCAGGCCCAAGAACTGCCTGACGTTGGTAACCGTCTCCAGCTCGGGCCAGTCCCTCACTGCAGCCACCTTGTCGTGTTGGGGTCTGCAGCCATCCGCGGAGATGCAGTGACCAAGGAACCGCAAGGATTTCTTCAACAGTTGACACTTGGATCTCTTGAGGAAGACGCCCTTCTCCCTGCACGTCAGGAGCAATTGTTTGACGTGTTCGTAGTGCTCTGCAGCGGTGTTGCTGAAGACGACCACGTCATCGATGAAGATCCGGACAAATGGGAGATGGCCCAAAGCCCGCTGCATCCGTCGCTGGTACTGAGACGGCAAATTCTGCAGCCCCTGCGGCATGACCAACCACTCATATGACCCCATCTGGGTGGTGAAGGCGGTCTTCTCGACATCTCCTGGAGCCATCGGAACTTGCCAGAAGCCATCCACCGCGTCGAATGAAGAGAAGAACTTCGCACCCTGCATCTCGTCGAACATCATCTGGATATCTGGGAGAGGGTACTTGTCCTTGACTGTCTGGCGGTTGAGAAGCCGGTAGTCGATCACCAGTCGCAGCTCCTTGGGGTTCCCTGGTTTGGGGACCATCAGACAGGGAGCTGCATAAGGGCTGGACGAGGGTCGGATGTAGCCCTTGGACATCAGGGTCTCGACGCGTTCTCGAAGTTGGCGGAGTTCCTCTGCAGACTTCTTGTAGATGCGCTGGCAGGGCGGCCCCTTCTTGCTCAGCTCAGGGTCCAGGTTAATGTTGGCTTCATCTTGGGGGTCATGTCTGAGTCCATCAATGTTCGGTAGAGCAGTCGTCATCTCCTTCTTGTACTCCTCGCCCCAGAAGTCCTGAAACTTGAGGGTCCACTCGGGGCCCACTTCTGCGTCTTCAGTATCCGCAGCGGGTTCGGCGTTCTCAGAGTCGATAGCCGTGGCTGCAAAGGCAGAAGTAGTATCATCGGGGGACTTCTCGGCCATCATGAGCCAGGCGGGTTGTATCCCCGGGTCGTCATTGCCGCGCAGCTTCTGCGTCTCCGCGTACACCAGGTACTTCTTCAACTGGGCGGGGGTCAGGAACACCTCATCCACCAATCCCGCACAGGCCGTGCCCTTCGGAGACTTGTCTCCAGATGCTTTCCCAGGGGAACAGCCTGTGATGGTGACGCGATCTCCAATCTTACCACTGCGGGACTTCCTGAGGAAGGAGACGGAGCCATTCCCTTCGTAGCCCAGAGTGACAGGAGAGTGACTGCGCAACCACCTTCCGCCAAGGATAACATCCACCTGTATGCCCAGTGGTAGGATCCGGAGGGCAAGGGCGTTCTCCGTATAGGTGCCCGTGGTGGTGTGCGTGTTAAACTTGGCGTACGCGGTGGCGCCAGTGATCTTCACAGATCCATCCGCCAAGGTGACTCGCATCTCGGAGCCAGCTCGTGTCGTGAGGCCACATCGCTTGGCGCTCTGCTCCGAGATGAAGTTGTCAGAGGCCCCCGAGTCGATCAGCACCTTGACCGTGTGCCCTCTGAGGGTTGCATAGAACACCAGCAGCAGCGGTCCTTCTTCGTCATGTGCCGCTGCGAGGGTACCCTCAATATCGGTCTTCCACTGAACTCCCCCATCTGTGCGTATACTTTTGCACTTAAGGTTGGGGAGGAGGTTGTCCGAGGCCTCGCGGCATTCCTCCAACGTCTGCCTACACGCGGCGTAGAACTCCTCATCCAGCAAGTCAAAATCTTCAGTCGGGTGGCTGACGAGGTTGTCCACACTCGCCGTCAACAGGGTACCCGCTGAGGTGCATTCGCTCGAGGTGGGGCTGACATGAGTGGTGTCGCTGGTGGTGGGGCTCACATGGGTGGTGCCGCTGGTGGTAGGGCTTACATGAGTAGTGCCGCTTACTGTGGGGCTCACGTGGGTAGTGCCGCTTGCTGTGGGGCTCACATGGGTAGCAACACTGCTGGTGAGACTGCTATGGGTGAGGGGACCCTCGTCATGCTGAGGGCTGCTAGTGGGGAAGTTGTGGGCGAGTTGGTGGGAGCTCTGATGATCAGTTCTCGCCTCAGGGGTCCCAGCTGCTGCCATCTGCTGGGTGTAGCAGAGCGAATCAACTGAGGGCTCCTCTCCCATAACCTCGGGGTCTTCGGCGATGGGGTGGCTGTCGAGGCGGGGCGGCGCTTCATCTGCTTCGTGCGTTCTGACGGTGGTCATCTGTTGGGTGAAGCAAAGCGAGCTGGATGTAGAGGTTTCCTCTGTAACTACGCAGTCGGATGAACCTTCAAGGTTTCCTCCCGGGGTAGCCGGCGCGTTGTCATGGTGCGAGGTTGTCTTTGTCGTGGGCTCGACCAGTGAGGATGATGGAGGGGATGCTCCCAAGGGGCTAGGGCCCAGCTTCCTCATCTTGTACTGGTGTACTGCGTGTAGACTGCACCAGGCGCCAGGTAAGCCCACGTCTCCCGCTGTCCCGGGTATCGTGCCCACCTCAGTGTCCAAGGTGCAGAGAGAGGTCGAGGATCTTGCTGCTGCTCTTCGTCCGCCCTCCTTTTCCCACAGCCTGCTACCGGGGAAGGAGTCTGGGCTCGAAGTGGCGATCGCCTCCAGCTGCTCGGCGGGCGACAGCTCTCTCCAAGCCGCGTAGAGGTCGGAGGGGCTGGCGCTAGGGGACTCGAGGACCTGCTGGTGACCGTCGTGTGAGAGGAGGTGCCACAGTGCTATGCGCTGATGGCCCTCTCTGCGATCTTGAGGTTCACGGGCAATGCGTACCCTCTCCGCCAGCTGGTTGGCGCGGTTCATGTGCTCCTTCGGCGATCGACTCCCAGAGCGTATGCGGCTACGGGTGCGCTCCCACATCTTATCCACCACCGGGTCCTTGGCAGCCTCCGGGGATTTGCGCAGAGCTCTGCGAACCTTTTGCATGGCGACTTCGAGGGGGAGAGAATACAGATCTCTCTTCCAGTGCCACGCAGTCAGCCTCTTCCGCGGATCTGCAAGGTTGGACTGATAGTTGGGTAATGGTAGGACAACACGTGGTTGGGGGCGAAGATCGCGGGGCTCTCCACGGTTGCTGCCCATAATGGGGGGTCTGTGCCGGGGAACTCGCCGCCCCCTCCGACCCTCGATTCTTGCCTGTGTGTAAGCAGGGCCGTCATCAAGAGGTAGTGATGGCTCGTCGAAAGAGGCGCTCTCTGCAAGGGGGTGGCTGGTCAGGTCATCCCTCGGCAGCGATGGGGCACCAGCTGAGCGGTAGGTGCGTCGCAAGCGGGTTCCAGAGGTGAAGGCCACGTTCTGGGGATGAGGTCGATGGCCCCAAGGGTCTCTGCGTCCTCGTGCGCGTCGGGGTTCCACTGGCTCTGACCGCTTCTCCAGGGCGGAGAGGGTCTGATCATCAGGGTGTGACCTCACTTCCCCGAAGGGCAGGGTCGGGGACTGGTCGCCGGCCAGTCATTCATCGTCCTCAACCGGGGGAAGACCGTCACCCTCCACAAGCTCGATACCGGCGAGGGCCGCCAGGGTCTGGTAGCTCTGCTCGTCCTCACAGGTAGCAAGTGCCAAGACCTCCTCGGAGAACTCCTCTGGGACGCCATCCACCGAGGAGATGTCCTCCTGCTGCTCGATGGCCCAGACGACGGCGGCCACGAACCCAGGAGAATTTGCCAATCGAGCAGGTGCATTGGCCCTCCACTCCTTGAGCTTGGTCTCATCCGTGCAGTTACGGACGATGTGCTCCGCGGAGCCGCAGGCGAAACACCGGCGGACCTTCGGAGCGTCAGGGCGGGGGAGACCAGGTGGTGGTGGCAATGGGGTAACTGCCGCGGCAGCGGTGGTGGTGGGCCCATTCTCCAGCATGGCGAGTGCTGGACGGTTCGAGGAAGGGGTACGCCTGAAGAAGGGGGTGCGAGGTGAGGGGTTGGCGAAGGAGACAGTGCGGGGAGGACGATCTTGAGTGCGCCTCTGCGCCGCCTCCGTGTCAATGTCATTCTCCACCTCCTCAGCGACCTCCCGTATCTTCAATAGGGCGTTGTGGGTGCCTGGGATATCGTCATTGACGGCCTTCCTCTCCCACTCCTCTGGCTTGGAGACATCCAGGTGGATGGCTCTCAGGCGCCGCATCACCTTGGGTGCATACCTCAACCCTCGGCGGTACGTGGAGAGCATGGACAGGTTGGACATCTCCACGCAATTGGGGACTCTGCCAGCCAGGAAGTTGACGGAGGCCATGCGGGTCTCCAACCGCGAAAAATACTCCGCCGCGGTCTCGTTCGTCGCCTGCCTCAATGCAATGGCCTCTCCGTGTGCGTTCTCCAGGTAGGCCTGTGTTAGAGAGCACACCGCCAGATCGCTGAAGAACACGTCCAGCTCCACGTAGCGCCGGTGCCAAGCCTGGTCAGACCCGAAGGTCCCCGCCGCACGCTCCAAGAATTTCTTCTGCTGGTCCTGAAGAGTGTGCTCCTTAAAGCTCCAAAGGAGGCTCGACACGCTCGCCTGGTACGTCGACACAGATGGCGTACAGCTGGGAGTGGTCAGCGCCTCGATCACGATGGCCTCTTGGAACATCTTCCGCACCATGTTGAAGTAGTGCTCCAACTGCGTCAGGAGGCCATCCTTGTCGGCCGATTTAGTGTCGGACGCGGAGCGAGGGAATCTGGTCACACTCTTGATCAGCTTCAGCACCATCTCCTTGGTCTTGTGCTCCAGGCGGACCTCGTCCGGGGATGCTCGCAGATTAGTGCCCTGCGGCAGTCGGACGATGCCTGGTACAAAGGGGGTGGCGCTGGGAGAGAGTACGGGGTTCGCAGCAGCGGCAGAGTGAACGGGGTTTGCGGCAGCGGCAGAGTGAACGGGGTTTGCGGCGGCGGAGTGGGGGAAACGGGCTGGAGGTGGTGGTCCCGGGGCATGCGCGGGCGGGAGCGCAGGCGCGGGATTTGTGGGGACTGCAGTCGAAGTGGGCGGTAATGCAGGGGCTGATGGTGGAGCGGGGAGTGGAAGAGGTGTATGGAAGGGCAGGGGAGTGGATGGTTGTGCGGCCACCACGCTCATGCTTCGGTACCAATCGGAGTTGCTGACTTCCGACCACGCGGCGAGCCCGTCCTGGTCGAAGTTCTGCATCTCCGACTCCCGCGCAGTGGCAGGGATCCACTCCCACACTGGCTGCCCCATGCTCGTAGACCGCACATTGGCTGCGGCTGGGTCCCCCATTGCCATATCCATGACCTCGCGGTCGACCATGAGGACCCAGGTCTCCACACGAGGGTTGGTAAGTGGTAGGGGTGCATGGTGTAGGCGGCCTCCCATGCGCGCATATGCAGTCAGCGGCGCTCCCAGCAGGTGCATGATCCTGAACAGGATGGCGTCGCCCTGCACCCCAGCCCGGCGGCGTTCATCCCATGGCAGGGAGACGGTTGCCGCGCCTCGCACCCCCGCTGACTGGTGTACCCACAATGACCCACCGTCATGGGTGACGAAGAGAGCCCGAACCTCTGGGTACTGAGGGTAGGAGGGCTCTGGTCCTTGCGCGGGGTCGTCAGGGGGGTCTTGAGGTGGATCACTGGGGGGCCCTGGAGGCGAGTTACTCGAACTGAGGTCTCTGGGCTCCGAGTCAGGGTTGCCACCGCCGTGCACTACCGTCTCCACCGACTGCCGCCGGCGAGCCACCATCATGTTGAGGGGATTTGGCCGACCCTGAGTGGGAGGTTCGGCGGGAGCGGTTTCAGCGACAATCTGAGACACTGGGGGGGTTACGCTGTCAGCGGCGTCCGCCTCGAATGGATGGTCCGCCGTCAGGGCCCCCTGTGCGCTGCTCTGAGGGTCGCCTGGAGGGGAGGCTCCTGCAGAAGTCGTCGCGCCAGGCAGGGCGAGTCCTCTCGAGAGCACCGCGGAGATGTCCAGGGCCTGTACTGCCGCCAGGACTTCCCTGCGAATGTGCTCGCTCCGGCTGCTCGCGTCCGAGTCAGAACCGGACCTGTGGGCGGCCCTCCGCCTGCGCTCAGCCCGTGCCTGCGTGCTTCGGCTGCCTCTGGACCCCGTGCTGGTGCGGCTGACGTCCGTGCCGGAGTCGGGGTCGGAGTGATCAGGTGCATGGCTTAGACCTGGGAGGTGCCTACCATGTGTCGCAGGGCCCGAGGATACTCTTCGGGAACGCCGGCGCCGGCGGGTCTCTGAGGTTGCTGCCACCGCGGGGAGGTGACGCACCAAGAGCTGGGTCCCGCCCGGTACGCTCTGCTGAACTCCGCTGTCAGGGGGTGCCTGCAGAGGGTCTGGCAGGGCTGCGGCGCTGATGTTGATGAAGTGCTGCAGCGATGAGAGATCCGCACCAGGGTCATGAGGCGCCGAGGTAGCTGGTATCAGCTGATGGGGCTGCTGTGGTTGTTGTTGCGGCTGCGGCTGCAGCTGCTGCTGCTGTAACTGCTGCTGCTGGAACTGTTGCTGCTGTAGCTGCTGCTGCACTGGCTCCAGCGGCTGTTGCTGCTGTGGCCACTGTTGCTGGTACGCCTGCCACTGCTGCTGCTGTTGCAGATGCTGTTGATATGGCGTGGGGTACGAACCCATGGGGTGATGGGTCCCCAATGTAAATGGTACTGGGGACACTCCCCCAGCAATGGGCGCTGTCTGGGGGAATACCCAGCTGGAGCCATTCCACACAGCTTGCGTAGGGGTGCCATCGGGTAGGGTATATGGGCGTGGTACAGCGGTATAGGGCATGGTGGTGCCCGGGAGAGGGAAGGGAAAAGTGGAAGCGAATGCAGTGGGGGATGGAAAGGTGAAGGGTGAAAATAATGGGGGGCGTAGCGGCTCTGAGTTGACTCCTATGTTGGAAAGCGGCTCTGAGGTGTGTTGCGACATGCTGACTGTGGAGCTGATTAAATCGAGGGCTGGGTGTGGCAAAAGCCACAGGTGAGCAGAGGATATAGTCTACCCGCCTTTTATTTAATCTTCGATGTCGCTGTCTGGGGGCGACGGAGGAGGACTAATGTCTGGCGATGGGGGAACGCCGTCGATTACAGCTATCGGAAACGCACCAGGGAGCGCGGGGTAGATTGTTAAATCTTGGTCAGCAGGGTAGATGAAGAAGTAGTTCCCCTGGTGATGCCACTCGCGGTCGTACAGTAGGTCGCGGTCTATAAGAAATGGTATCTACAAGAAACCAGCCGCTAGTTTTCTCTCCAAAAGTTAGAAAAAAGGTAAGAAATCACCCGCTAGATTTTCCATGGGAGAGGTCTTGAAAATCCTCCGATTTAGAAAAAACTGACGCTAGACGGATTCATCAACCTAATCAGTATATATAGTCCAAACATATAGGGTTTATGTATCAATCATATAGGGCTTATTTGACAGTTAACAGTGTTCATCCACCGCAGTAATCGTCCGCCATACCATGCATGCCACGGGTGGCCGAATTACAATTACGGAGAATAAAGTATCAGCCCGGCTCGGCAGATAAGAAATCAACGCTGAGCTCCAACCTACCTGTCATCTCATGTCGAAATTAAGAAAAACTCGACGCTATGCGTGACAAATATGGCATCCTCCAATAAGAAATTCACGACGCTAGATACGAGAATCTGGGACCGTCAGCTTAAGCGGCCAGCGCTAGCGAAATTTTTACTTTTTCTTATAGACCGCGACTTACTGTAGTGTGCTGGCGGGATAGCCAGTGTGACTCTGTCTAGGCGTTCAGTCGCTGTTCTCCTCTTCGTCGTCAGAGGAAGAAGGGGAAGGAGGGCCGCTCTGCCAGAAAGCGCCTGCTGGTGGGTAGGTAGGGTCTGGAGGGAATACCCACTTAATAGGTCCTTGCTTCCACCACGCTCTTCTGTATTTGTCTGGATCTGGGGGTACTGCCATACACCAGCGAACTCAAAATTTGGCCAGGGCTCCGCGACACGATTTTTGAGTGCCTAGGCAAGAGTCAAGCAGCAGCGAAAGGAAGGGTGTCAGGTCCAATACAGGGGTCCAGTAAGGTCCCAGACGATATTTATGCTCCGTAGGTCCCAAAATGCTCCAGTCAGGGTACTGCTGGAGGATACCAGAAGGTGCTGAAGAACTGCCAGAAACGTCCAGAAGCTGCTGAAAGCGCTGTTTGGAGGAGCTTTCCCCGCTGCTGATGGCCGTGAGGGCGGTATCAGGGGTTTCTAGGCTGTCCTATGGGGTCTAAGGAAGGAGTTTTTGGTGGTGGGGGCTACTGTGGAAGGTTTTGGGGTAGGCTGAAAACTGGCTAAAACTGCTGTTTTTGGCTGTTTTTGGCTTTTTGCTGCTTTTAGGGGTCTGTAACTAGTTGCATGCCTGGAACGAGGCCATGATAGACCCTAGTATCCAACCTTACTGCTCGAAATCGGTCGGAACTGGCCTCAGACGAAGTTTGGTTTTAAGATCTTGTCAGGCATGCTTGGGTCGAAAAGCCGTTTTGAGCCCCCAGTGTTAAGGGAGCCGGATACTGCTTTTTAGTGACTTTTGGAGGTATTTACAGGAGTCCTTCTACAAAAAAAAAAAGGTTTTTCTGACGTAGAAATTGCGCAAAGGTAGCCAAAAGTACAGCCTCTCCCCTGCAGTATTCCGTAAGTTTTAACAGGTCCGTGGTTGAACGCAACGGAGGCGTTCAAAGTAACGCAAGATACCAAATGTGCCAGGGGCACTACGACAGATGCTCGGAAATATGTTTTTGATTGAACGTGCAAAGGTACACAATTCGGATTTTATAATATACTAGATCAGGGCCAGATTGAGGTACAAACGATAATTCGGTTCCGAGTTCTGAAGGCTAAACACTTCTCAAGTGCTCCACTTATTCACTCGTCACTCAGGTTGCAGGGTCAACCACTCGAGAGCCGATGTCACACTTCGGCTCAACGTTCAATTCCCGATCCGATCTCATTTCTAATTCCGATTCGTCATTCTCGATTCAGATGCTATGTCGACAGACTGACACGATGACTGCCCCACAGTACTGTCATACTACTGTACTGTCATACTGTCATACTGTCATAGTGTCATACTGTCATACTGTCATAGCCCCGACATCTGATATTCGATTTCATTGTCTTTTCAACCCCGATGCGAATCTGACCATTCTTCGAGGGTCTGACTGAGTGCCACGATGACACCCCCCACAGTACTGTCATACTACTATAGTGGCATAGTGTCATAGTGTCATACTGTCATACCCCGGACATTTGGTATTCATTCTCATCGTGATTTCAAGCCCAATTTCACTGTCATCGTGCCAATCCCAGATTACCCCCGATGACACACATATAGACGCATAGGCATATCGGCTCACGCTGTGCCTCCGGGCACACAATGCCTGGGTCAATTGCATACCTGGAGTACGCAATATGTTTAGATTGCTTTGAGCGACATGTTTATCGAATAAAAATATTTTCGGAAGTTTTGTGTAAAGTCGACCTTGCGTAAGACATACCTTGACGTATGCTGAAGGCATAACTGCCGCATATGGTCACGATAGGTCGTAGCTTCTATAACATTGTGGCTTCTGAGTCAAACAGCTGATAGCCGATGACTTTGGCCAATGATTGCCGACCAAATAATAATAATAATCAGGGCTGCATCCCAAGAACTGCAGGGCTGCGTCCCTAACATCTATATACCCTGCACTTAATGTTGTATCATTATGTTGTAGGAGCAGGAAATTGATCCTTCCTTGCTGAGGTGTAGTGAGCCTTGTATATAAATCATACCCTTGCACAGATACGCAAAAAAAGCGAGTACAATATCTGTGGATAAAAAAGCTGCTATACTGCCTTTGCCGGACCGTGGTTTGTCATTCGGGTCTTACGGTCAGTCATTCTGAACTGCCGGAATGTTCTATCTGAGGTAGATGGCGTTGTGATCCTGAGTCGTGCTTGACACACATGGCTAAAACAAATTCACATTAGTGTGGTTTGCCGACAAGACCAACTGGCTTTCGGCAATAGCGCAACACACTGGACCAAAAAAGGAGTTTGCATTTGGGTGAGGATTTAAAGCGGACTCATAGAGAGACCCTCCGATATCTCTAAGCAGCGCAATCTCCGACTGCATTAAAACAAACCTCCATTCGACCATTGATCCTCCATAGCAGTTCCAGGAGGGGAGGAAGGGTGGATGCACTATCAGCCGTGGAAACAAGAAACGATCGGCAAGCGCAAAATCTCACCGTAACGTAAACCTCGGACAGAGATTCCCTGAGCGTCACTCTGAAATACGAAACGCAAAACGCAACGTCACTCTGAAATACGAAACGCAATGCGACAGGGGGGCTACATCCTAAGAACTGTAAGTTGAGGGTTTAAAGTGGACTCAGTTCCCCCCGATATCCTAAAACACCTTGAGGGACGCCTCACTGGTGTAAGAAGACTGGCCAGCTCAACAACAAAGAAATCAAAGACATATACAAAAGGTATGCACCCTATATTGTGAGGTCACACACAACACTTCCAAGAGGGGAGATCTGTCAGGGATATGACCGATGACATATGTGTCATACATGTCATACATGTCATACATGTCATACATGGCATACCTGTCATGATATGTCATGTCATGTCATGTGTCATAATGACATACAGTCGTCAAGTATTGTCAGTACGGTCGACTATGACATGTACAGTCAGAATGTCTGTCATCCACCTAAGGTGAGTGACATCTGTCATCGAGAGGCCAAGTATATGGCATCGAGATGGCGAAGCAAGATACGTCTTTAAAAGAACGAACTGAATCGTTCTGTCAAGACGCATCTTCGCTTCTAGCATGCACTGAACAACATGCGAGCATCAATGGCTATATCGTCTAGCCGATGCGTTATGTTCACCTAGTGCTCTCGGGGTCACAACCCGATGGTGGTAACGCGTGCGACGCGTGAGAGCACTAGAGTATATGAGGAGCATTGGGCTCAAGCACGCACTTCTGGTGGCCCCCAGACTGCTGCACTCATACACCCACCAAATATCAGCAACTTGCACGCAACTGTTACCGTTCCATAACAGTCGTGCCGTGACAGTACGGCCCGATCGGGCTTGAGCAGGATACCTAGATCTAACGATCGGGGGTGCTCCTACATAAAGTCATGAGGAGTTTAAAGAGGACACAGTCCCTCCGATATTGACTACACGGTAACACACATTACCACAGGCTCTCTGATTATATATTTGATATCCCACAACATACGATGATGATAACAGCAAACCACTTCGCCGCTGGAGGGTAGCGTTACATATTGTACAACGCATACAGTGTATTTGAACGGCGCCTGCCAACCGCCTGGCATTTTACACTTCCTTGAGGGGGGAAGATGAGAATGCTGAAAAAATACAACTGAAAATCAAATAAATAATAAACAAGTTAGTTGCATAATCGTCGTGTTGTTTTGGCAATCATGACTATACACAGTCCAAACCATGCAGAGTTTCATGAAGTTGACACACATCTTTTGATTGAAAGTCAATTTTGATTGCAGAAATGATATGAATTCTGTATCGAACCGGTTATGAGTTCTAAGGTCATCAGCCATGACGTACATATGCGCTTGATTTCGATGACCTAGATATGTGTATACATCTGGTCTAGCCTGTATCTAGACTAGAATTGTATAATGACTCGGTGCAAGCACCATTGCCTCTGCCACCGATGATCACCGAAAAAGGGCAACCATTCTTGAGATTTCATACATATCATCTGATTGGATCATTAAAGGTGTCAAAAATACTTAATGCAATATGCAGGCTACGGCCTGAGTACAACACCTAAGTCAAAGCCACAAAGTTGACCAATGCACCATACATGCTAGCTGCCTTTGAAGGCTACAAAATAAGCCTATTACCCTTACGTCTTGAAATGTATCTTTGTATTGGCATCTCTTTGAGGTTGCCATGCCTGCTGAATAAGCCATACCGGTCATCTGATTACATAGCTGATCATACCGCCATTGAACAATGCATATTCTGTGAGATTATTACATCACATGTCATTTCGGTTGTGCACATCCAAACATACAGTGCATATGATTGTTTCTACTCTTTATAGAGCGAAATGTCTCCTTTCAACGGTTTTTGATACCGTCCGTTCCATGTGTCATATGAAAACAGCCAACGTATCGCCCTATGACCCTAAAAAGGGAGCCATCTCCTTCAGCAAGGGGAAGTGGGTTATGCTGTAAAGTTGACCAGTCGGTTCATTATGAAAGTAACAGAATTGAGAAAATCGAATGAAAACTTGTGTTGAATATGACATGGAAACCAATTGTACCTATTCCTTGAAATAAGGTATTGCACCTAAGGACAATAAGGGTTTCATCGTCTGAAATAGGAATGGAGTTTTTCACCGTCTCTAGTTCCTGAATCACATAGAAAATATATTCTATCCTGTGCATATAGAAAGTACATTAGATTCAGATTCTGAGCACACGAGTGGACTTGACTCAGGTTTGTGCTGAGTTGCAATTGTCCAAACTTGTTTCATTCTGGCATCACTACTTGCTTTTTGGAATAGCATACAATGGTATAAACCATCCGCATATATATTGACATCATACTTGTGGTTTCATACCATTTTGGCACATGAGATACGCATGCTTCATTGAGGAATTATGACTCTTTGAAAACTCATTCTGGAATGTTTAGAAGTCTGTCGCCTCGTCCATTAGGCCACGAGGCCCTGGGAGAAGCCACGGCGGGACTCGAACCCGCAATATCTACAGATGATTTCCAAGCGCACTAACCAACTGCGCTACACATCCTTCATTCTCATTCTGGAAAGTGACCGAAGTTTTAAATTAATGGTAAATAGCCATCAACAAGTCACAATCCTGTCGGCATTGAAATGACACATTAATCATTCTTAAAGTACTTCTTTAACATGACACGTCCCTGAATAGTGTATGCCCAAAAATAAAATGGACACCATTGAGATATGCGACCATGTACTGAAGATGATTCATATGCACACATATCACTAGGAGATGCCATGTTCTAGTCACAATGAAATAGCATTCCGGACAGCCATTCATCAAGGACGGGAATACACTTCATAGTAAGTTGTTGTCACTACAGACACCGAATCTGTGAGCCGTTACGAGGATAGAGAAATTATATTCATATTTTTGATTGAATTTCCATTAGCTTCGGTACCATCACTGGTTTCATTATTCGTTATGAAAATCATTATCCAGAAATATTGTCTAAGTTGGGCACACTATTGTGACCCTGAACCGACAATGTATGTGGGCTGCAACCCAAGAACTGCATATTGGATCATAGTGAATTGACATTGGCATTTGACAACATCTAGCATACGCCACATCCAGAGCGTCGGGCATGTTGCCTGTCCGACGTTGAGAGCATCGGTGTTCATATTGACATTGTTACCTTGAAGGAACTTGTTCGATAAATTATCTCAGTCCTCTCTGACTTTCCATCAGAGCCATCTTTTACATTCATGCATTCATTCAATTATCATGTCATGACATGATAATTGAATAGCATTCTCCATCACCATCTGATTGGTTTGATACACCTCTTTTCAAAGGGGGAGGAAGGAGTATAGATTCATTCATTCTTCATACAGCTGCCAAAACGATTGATTTACATCTTTGTGATTTTTGCTTGGAAGATTAAATATAGATATCTTATGAAAAGTTCTAGCATCTGTGTATAGCAGTCGTAAAGTTTGATGACACGGTACATCTTATTGGTTCAAATTCCGATTGAAACATCAAATGAAGTCTTTGACTTACTGAAACATGAAGTTCATTATGAAGAAATTATAGTAGATGCACAATTCTCCAGCTCTATCATTATATCTGAAGGGCACTGGCATAGGAGACTGATGGTTTTTTGTTTTGATATTGAAATGTGAATAAGCTATATTGTAAGCTTGAGACCATTGCTTTGACGTCAACAGCCTGAGATGCTGATTCTGGGATTACAAGAGCTGAAGGATTCGTTGAATCAGCCTTGGTAACATGTGTTTTGATTGATGAATTGTTAATCCACGGTTTCCCTTCACATCTAGTGAGGCTGGCGCACACGTCGTTGCCAGTGTCTAAAGGGAAGCAACTGAGCCAAAAGATTGCCAGGCGGTGTGCCATTCAGGCATCGAATTCCATAACAGCAACACTTAAGACCAAGATAGAATAAGAGCCGAGTGAGTGAGATCCGCCGCTCCTCTCACACTGTTCTCCGCTCCAGTCATCTGCCCGTCATTCCTTCCAGGTTCACGACAAGACACAATTTACCAACGTCATGCACCAATGCACGCGCGCGTCAAATGCATAGTTTGCACCGTTTGTGTCCGTATGCAGCCCCATCTCGAGGTTACGCAGCTAGACAGCAACTCGAGACCAACAACGAGCCTTCCTGTCCTCGGATATCTTGGGCATACTCATATTTCCAGCTCCCTTGTGGTGAAGGAAGCATCATGCCTGTGCCAAGCCGGGACGCTGCTCCTCGAAGCCCGCACGCCCGAGGCGAGGCTTACGAGACAGTGACCTTTGACCTGTGGGGCGTCAACTACCCCTTATCAAATCATGAACACTTGTTAAAACCGGAATAAATTTAACATGATGCAACTTAGGTGGGATTATGAGTTCCACAAAACCATATTTTATATAATGTCTACGTATGCTGAAGGCATAATAACTGCCGCATATGGTCACGATAGGTCGTAGCTTCTGTAACATTGTAGCTTCTGAGTCAATAATAAGCTGATAGCCGATGACTTTGGCCAATGATTGCCGACCGAAATGTTATAATCTGGGCTGCATCCCAAGAACTGCAGGGCTACATCCCAAGAACTGCAGGGTTGCATCCCTAAAACTGCGGGGCGCCATCCCCTAATCAAACCCTGAACTACGAGCACATTAGATGTTCATTTTATTCAATATCAAATGTGAAACATTTTCTACCCTGCATTAAATTGATATGACAGGAGCGGAAATTGATCCTTCCTTGCTGAGGTGTAGTGAGCCTTGTACAAATCATACCCTTGCACAGATACGCAAAACATGCGAGTACAATATCTGTGGATAATAAAAGCTGCTAAAACTGCCTTGCCGGACCGTGGTTTGTCATTCGGGTCTTACGGCCAGTCACTCTAAAATACGATACTGTGGTAGATGGAGTTGTGATCCCAAGCTGTGTTTGACACACATAGGCTGTTCGAAATTCACATTAGTGTGGTTTGCCGACAAGACGACAGCTGGCTTTCGGCAATAGCGCAACACACTGGACACAGCGTCACTCTGAAATACGATACGCAGCGTCACTCTGAAATACGACACGCAAAAGGAGTTTGCATAAAGGGTGAGGATTTAAAGTGGACTGTGAGTACTTAATGTCCCTCCGATATCTCATAAGTGTTAATGGCACTCAACATAAGCAGCGCATTCTCCGACTGCATTAAAACAAACCTCCATTCGACCACTGATCCTCTTGATTTTTCTTTTGGAGGGGAGGAAGGGTGGATGCACCATAATAGCCGTGGAAACAAGAAACGATCGGCAGCCGCAAAATCTCTCCGTAACGTATACCACGGATTGAGATTCCCTGAAGTATAATACGGAAGGGGGGCATCATCCTAAGAACGGTAAGGTGAGGGTTTAAAGTGGACTCAGTCCCCCCCGATATCCTAACACAACTCGAGGGACGCCTCACTGGTGCAAGAAGACTGGCCAGCTCGACAACAAAGACATCGAAGACGTTATACAAAAGGTATGCGTCCTATATTGTGAGGTCACAACACTTCTAAGAGGGGAGGGGAGATCTGTCAAGGATATTACCGATGACATATGTGTCATACATGTCATACGTGTCATACATGTCATGTCATGTCATGTCATGTCATGTCATGTCATGTCATGTCATGTCATGTCATGGCATGTCATATCTCATAATAAATGACATACAGTCGTCAAGTATAGTCAGTACGGTCGACTATGACATGTACAGTCCGTATGTATGTCATGTACCTAAGGTGCGCGACATCTGTCATCGAGAGGCCAAGCATATGGCATCGAGATGGCAAAGCAAGACAAGTCTTGAAGAACTGAATCGTTCTGAAGAGACGCGTCTTCGCTTCAAGCATGCACTGAACAGCATGCGAGCATCAAAGGCTATATTGTCTGACCGATGCGTCAAGTTCACCTAGTGCTGTCGAGTTCACTTTAACTCGATGGTGGTAACGCATACGATGTGTGAGAGCGCTAGAGTATATGAGGAGCATTGAGCTCACGCAGACACTTCTGGTCAACAGACTGCTGCACTCATACCCCACCAAATACTTGCACGTCGCTAGTACTGTTATATAATAGTTGTGCCGTGACAGCTGGTCCACGTCTGTCCGAGTCATGTTCGCTAACAAGTCTCTCTCACTCTAGTTTGCCGTTTGGTGAAACTGTGGCTCTCTCTCTCTCTCTCTCTCTCTGTGCAGTGGTGACAAGGAAGCTTCCACGAAGCTGCCAGCAAGCAGGTTCTCCGAAGGTTCTCCGAAGGTTCTCCGAAGGTTCTCCGAGGTGGCTCCGGCTGGTCTAACGTCAAGCTGAGCCCGAAGCTTCCACACACCCAACTCGGGCTGGTCCCTAACGGTGGACACAGGCCTTGATGAACCTACCGGATGCAAGGGGGGCCCTTTGTTTGTGTACCACTAGGCTCAAAGCCTAGAGCCCCTACCTAACCGTTACCGGGTCAACAAGGGGGGCAGCACAGACTTGCACAATGCCGTCGTCTGTCTAGGCCTAACGGACTAGGCCCTGCCCTACGTAGGGAACCACTGTAGCACTGAGACAGCACACCCAACCCCTCGGCAAGCACACTAGAGCAAGGGAGGGCCACGGGTGAAGCACGCACGTGACAGGCCTAGCGGCCAGCTCGGTGTGCTGCGGTGGCCGCAGCGGCACCTTCGGACATCGCCGAGGGGAGGAGCAACTGCTGCTTTCGGCCGAGGTCAATGTAGAGCTTGTAGCAGTAGTCCGAGGCCCAATCACCGTGGGCCTGGATAAGATGGTCCCCCACCGCCAGCCCGGAGGCTGCTGTCGCCCCGCCTCGCCTGAAGGAGTGCCCTGAGTAGGCCTTCGGGTCCAGGCCCGCCCGCTCCGCCAGCTTGCGGAAGGTCCCCACAAAGAAGGAGTGGGTGAGGGGCTTGAGGCGGCCCTTTGTGTCCTCGATGCAGAAGAGGGGGCCGTCCTCCCCGAGCCCCGGGCCCTCCATGACCCGCCTAAGCGGGGTCACGGGGCAGATAGGAGAGCCCGGCACGTGGTGCATCTGTACGTGGTGGTAGCGCTCGCCCGCCTGAATGGTCTTCGAGTGCCTCACTCTGATGTCTGCTGAGGTGGAGTCGGGGAAGGTCACGTCCGACCGCACCAAGTGCCCCCGCGGGTTGCTTCCATGCTTCCGCCTTCTCGACGGACACGCTGTCCTTCCTCAAGAAACAGAAGAAGACCGTGTCCATGGGAGCAAAGACCACGTTCTCGTTGAAGCTGTGGGGGTTCACCAGCTCCGCAATGAGGAGAAGCTCCTCGAACCCCAACGGCATCACCTGCTTGGACGGAGTGTCCCACCGTCGCTCACAGCCCTGCAGCACGGCATGCACTGCCCACCTCTGCCGCACTGGGACCCACTCGAAACCGAGTTGCACGTGGAGTGCTCTCACCCCTGAAGTGTACTTCTTGGCCGTGTCGGGCTTCACCGCCCGCTCCGTGACCATGTACACCACCCAATCTGCCAGCACCACATCCTCTGCCGGCAGCATCTTCTCCGGGAAGCCCCTGGCTCTGCCGGAGATGCAGAAGGACACCCAGCTCCTCACCCCGGTGGAGTAGGCTGTCTGGGTGTTGAGGGCGAAGCACTCCGACTGCAGGATGACAGTCCGAGCCCGCACGCAGAGTGTCCAGGAACTCCTCTGCTCACCCCGTGACCCCCGTGAGCTCGGTGCTAGTCCAGCTCGCCTCGCAAGGGGGGGAATGCACCACAATGTCAGGCCAGTCGGTGGTGCCCCAGAAGGTGCGCCCCCCGCCCTCTGGTGAGGGGGCAGTGAACAGGGCACTGTTGCGCTCCCATCTGCGCACAATCTTGAACACGCGTGGCAGGGACACCACCAGCTCGAAGCCCGGGTTCCCGGGCCACCACGGCACCAAGAACGTGGCCGAAGTGCCACGTTGCGCCCTCCGTTTGCAACGGAGGAAGTTCCTCACGATGTCAATGAAGTCGGAGAATGGCAGGTTGCCCCAGGCGTTGTGGACGGAAAAGTCCATGACCCGCGCGTCGTCCACCTTGGTCCAGCTCACTCTGCAGAAGGAGTTGGCCGCGTTCTGCGAGACGCGTCAGTCCACGGTGAAAGGCCCCAACTGCACATCCAGCGGGTGCCAGAGGGTCCGGATAAGCATCCAGTCGTCACGGTCCTCGATCCACACCAGCCGCTGCTTGTCCGCCTCGAACCTCGTCCGGAAGTCCTCACCCGGTCACGGGAGAGGAGGTCCGCGTAGATGTTGTCCTCGGAAGAGATGTACACGGGGCGAAGGCGGACGTCATGCTGCACACGCACGTAGACGAGCTGGCGGAGCAGGGGAATGTAAGCTGCAGGGCCTCACCACTTCTCCACCTGGCCGATGACGCAGTTGTTGTCGATGCGGATAACAACGGTCTTCCCGGTGATGTACT
>LGRX02009167.1:0-13283 GCA_001247695.2 Cymbomonas tetramitiformis | reverse complement strand
TCAAAAGTCTGACGGCATGAAATGCCTGCGTCATGACTGGTCACCGTGACGTCACGGAAGTTGAAGAGGTTGGGGAGATGGAAAGACATTTGGACATCGGACACATCACAGAGTGATGTGGAGCGACACTTGAAACGACGGGAGATGCAAGGCATCGAACGGCCTGCACACCATCGCCTGAGTTTGTGAATGTGAAAGGTCTTTCGGAAAGCTTTGAAAGCTTTGCGAAAATACAAACTTCATCATTCTGCGAGTACTTTCGGGCTCCGAGTCTACCAACTAAAAAAGTTAGAAATTTTTAAACAAGTTCGAGAATTTTGAAAAGCAATGGCAGCAGTAAACGACGCAGTGAACAGCGGATCGGAGGAGGAGATTAAGACGGTGTACGGGGACCTGAGACTGGTGACGCGTATGCTAGCGATGAGCGGTGGAGTGGAAAAGAAGTGTGACGCGGTAGCGCCAGCGTTGGATCGGTGCGTTCTTTTCTTCGAAACAGCAGACGTTGAGAGTGCGGGGGAGATGCTGGAGTATGCGGTGGCGCTCGGCGTCTTTACGCCTGCGGTGCGGGACGCCAGCGGAAAGGTGACGGAGAAGGCGATTCTGAAGCCTCCGGGGAGAGAGAGACCGGCTTTCGTGACAGCACTGGTGGAGGCAGCGGAGCATTGCGTGGAGGTGCTAGTCGCGCGAATGGGCTATAAACTCCCGGAGGTGCCGCAGCAGTCGGCGTCGGAGAACCGCACCAGCGACAAGCAGGCGCGGGAGGACGATGATGAGGACGAGGAGAATGAGGAAGAGGCACCAGGCGAGGAGTTTTTCGCCGAGACGGAGGAAGAAGCGGTTGCGCAAAAACTGAAAAACAAAAAAGGTAAATTTGCAGCAGGTGTTGCGCCGGATGGGCTGGCGAAGGACGCGGAGCTCAAACGCAGGATGGACGCGTACCTGGCGTCAGTAATTCCGGGGTACGCGCCGGCAGCAGAAAAAGGAGGCCTATCGGTGTTTCGGTTGAGGGAGCGTCCGAGCGCGAAGCTTAGGAAAACTGTAGTTGCGGACCCGGCGACAGGAGAGATGAAGTCAGTTTCGATTCCGCGTTTGACGAAGGATCAGTTCTTAGAGCAGAATATGGAGATGTTGGAGATGCTGGAAACGAAAAAGGAACGCGCGCAGTTCAGGCAGTATGTTGCGTGGATAATGAAACTGGCAGACAGGCACAGTTGGACGGAAGTGTATGACTTTGACGCGCAGGTTAGGAGCGATATTGAGGATGGGAGGTTGGATTCGTGGGATCCGATTAGACTGGGACACAGATTCCAGTACGAGTATGTACCGGCGCAACGAGAGGCGCAGAGTTTACTCGAGGAGAGGACCCGGGACAAAGGACACAAAGGAGTAGAAAAAGGAAAGAAGGACGGGATTTGTGATTTCTTTCAGAAAAAGGAAGGATGCAAGAAGGGAAAAGACTGCGGCTTTATTCACGTTTGCAGGGGCTGCAAGTCGCCCGAGCACGGGCAAGCGAGCTGCGAGAAGTGAAGATGAGGACACGGGTAGCCGGGACGACGGCAGTAAGATGATGTGCAACCGGGATGACGGGCACGTGAAGTGTAGATGAGCACTAATGAGAAAATAGTTCGATGAAAAGTACTTTGTGGACACAGATTGTTTCTTGGACCTTTAGAAAGGTAGTTCAAAAGTTGATTGTATGAGAAAGTGGACAGTAAGTCTGGTTTGGTATTGGTGAAATATCACTCTACTCTTTGAATTTATAAAAAAAGATTGTTCTATTAACTTGAAAATATGTTTGTGAACTTTCGATGTGCTTTGATTGCTGGCCTAGTTGATGGTGCAATTGTCCGGGGAAAAGTGCTCGATTGCGGGGTGTAGTGCATATTGCTATTAGAATTCTGTGTGGCAGCAGTGGGGTGAATTGATGCTTGTTTTGCTGGATGGTGCAGTTGGTTTGAGAGAGACTTATTTGTGGGACGTGCCTATGAAGGGGAGGACTTGTGTTAATGTCAGAAGGTGAGGGGATGGTTGGAAAGAAGGGCCGGTCAGGCTCGGAGAATGTGGTAGTCAGAGAGAAGGTGTGGAGGCTGGAGCTGCCACTCAGGCTTGCCTGCAGTAGGATTGTGAGATTGTGTACCAAGGTGTGGGAGGAACACAGGGTTGTGCCGGCCTGCCTGTGTGGCATTTGGGAGCAGAAGCACCAGCCGGTTGGGTAAAGGAACTTGCAGGTCGGCATGAGCCCCTGCAGTTTGTAAGGATGTCGGGTAATTTTTTTGGTAATTTACCGGTACGGTAATTACCGGTAAATTACCTGGTATTACCGAGTCCCATTTACAAATTACCGGTAATACGGCAGTAAATACAGGTAATACCGGTAATACGGATTCTTAAGTATGGGAGGTAACTCAATAACGGGCAATTTCTGCAAAATGTATCGCTTGATCATGGGCTCACATCGCTTCGTATGTGCTATTGCACGGACCAAAACAATTCTAATGATCATCATTTATCCATAGAAATTTTGAAAAACAATTTTAGGGCCCCGAGGCGAAAGTTAGGTCATTTCGTGCAGGCGGTAATACTTTGGTAATACCGCCGAAAGTATTACCGGTAAATTACCCGGTATTACCAGCCCCCATTTTCAAATTACCGGTAATTCGACATCCTTAGCAGTTTGGGCTGACTCTTCAGCTCCCCAGATTCCAGCTGGGAAGCACCGACCACCTCCTTGGAGGTACTCAAAGGTTTGTTGTTGAAAATTGGTGCTTATAAGCACCGCCACTGTCACAGAAATCTCTCCTCCCCGGGAAGTACTTGTGTGGATAATTGAGAAATTTATTTCGCAATTATGCTGGAAGTACGGGGGAGGGAATTTCTGACCCTAAAAGTTGAGCCCGAGGAAAAAAGAAAAAGAAAAAATGTGACATACTCCTACCGGAGACGTGATGTTAGGAGGTGCACAGCTGTCAAGCCTGCCCCTTTATTTCTACCTATCTACAGATGTTCCAGGCAGTTATCACTTGCAAAAGTTAAAACCCTCCCTGCAGCCCTGCCTCATAACGGGAGGCTGCAGTTCAGATGGCACGGGCGACAAGCGGTTAAAGATGCCCCCACTGTTTATTTGGCACCAGGCAAGCAAGTTTGTCCGATGCCAAGTGAGGCCGTCTACTAGTGGAGCTCCTAATGGGGTCTCCCAGTATGCGGCCCGGTGGGGGTGCATATCCTAGGATACATGCAATTCTAAAAGCACAAGTTGTGCTCCAACTAGAGCAAGATCTGCAGAGGGTAGATGTTGAGCAGATATTGTGGTCGAATGTAGATGCGCCGGTCTAATGACCACGCCGCTGCCGCCGCTGAAAACCCCCAGATGCGTCGTGGTGTGGGGGACGAAAAGCGGATGCCGGCTCTGTCGTGCCTGTCCCGCCAGGTTGCCAAACTCGTCGGCCGCTGACTCGCTCCCAGCAGGTCCTGCACATGTGCGCTGAGTGAAGGCGCGCCATGGAAATGTAGCTGGCGGAGTTTCAGACGTGCTGGTCATAGACCTCCACGTCCAAGCCGTCCGCCTCATGCCAGGGGTCCTCGTACTCGAGGTCGGCGATGTCCTCGTCCTGCGAGTCCCCCTGCGCAGCTGCTTTCCCCTTTTTGCTCGTTCTCGGTGGGCTGGGCGGCACCGATGCCGGTTTACCACTACGTTTCTCACCAGGAGAAGGCGGTGTGCCAGACGGTGCACGCTGAACGATGTCCGAAAACGTTGAGTCCGAAACCGCTGCACCACAGGATGGCGCCGCGGTTTGCGCGAAGTCTCTGGACTTCACTGTTCCAGAGGCGTTGCCAAAGGCGAAAGAAGCTCCTGGCACGACTGTTGGCAAAACGGAAGGAGTCGTGAAAAACCCCGTCGTCGCTGGCGGATCTCTCCGCTCAGCGCGCTCATTCGCGTTCTGTCGCTGCGTGGTTCTTCTGAGGGTCCTGACGCTTGGCCCCTGCGATGAGGCGGTGCCACGCGTGGATGAAGAAGGCGGAAACGTCGATGAAGTCGCCAAGCCCGGTGCTGTCGTGCTAGCCCGCTCAAATGCGGGAAGGCACACCGTTGCCGCTGCTGCAACTGCTCGAGTCGCGTGCAGAGCCAGATGCGTTAGGCTCTGTTGCGGCGTAAGCGCAATGGACTCGTCGTCGCCGATGCATTCCGGCAGGGCCGCCCCCTGCCTTCGTGCTAGCCTTTGTGCTCTCAGCGCAGCCTGAGCTGTGCTGATGAGTAACTCAAGGCTCATCTCTGCTGCTTCGTGCTGCGGACTCGTTGCCGGTCCGCAAGATGTCGGCTTTCGCCCCCCCATGTCGTGAGAGCCCGCTTTAACACAAAATTCTCGTGAATAATTTCAAAATTATCTTCCCTTTATCCATTATATCGCTTGAAATTTTTCATAAAAATTTTGGGTGAGAGCGTTGCGCAGCCGCCCCCCCCTGCGGGTCTCTGTATTGCCCGAGGCCAACTGAGGGCCCGACGATTTTCCCTGAAAATTTTGTGGTTTTTGCCCACTGGGGGATTTTCCTCGGGACGGAGTTCCGATGAATCCGGCAGTACGACTTTCCTGAGTGTTGATTGGTCGCGTTGCGACAACCTGAACCGTGGGGGGTGAGACAGAGTCTCAAAAGTCTGACGACATGAAATGCCTGCGTCATGACTGGTCACCGTGACGTCACGGAAGTTGAAGAGGTTGGGGAGATGGAAAGACATTTGGACATCGGACACATCACAGAGTGATGTGGAGCGACACTTGAAACGACGGGAGATGCAAGGCATCGAACGGCCTGCACACCATCGCCTGAGTTTGTGAATGTGAAAGGTCTTTCGGAAAGCTTTGAAAGCTTTGCGAAAATACAAACTTCATCATTCTGCGAGTACTTTCGGGCTCCGAGTCTACCAACTAAAAAAGTTACCCACGCCCGCCACTCCCTCGGGTAAAGGAACTTGCAGGTCGGCATGAGCCCCTGCAGTTTGGGCTGACTCTTCAGCTCCCCAGATTCCAGCTGGGAAGCACCGACCACCTCCTTGGAGGTACTCAAAGGTTTGTTGTTGAAAATTGGTGCTTATAAGCACCGCCACTGTCACAGAAATCTCTCCTCCCCGGGAAGTACTTACCTTACATGTAGCCCTCTCCGCGTCTCCGTCTCTCCAGAGCAAGAGCCCTGCTCGAGTGCTCGTGTCACTCGACTGTTGATCGGCCAGATTGACGATGACGATTCGGGTACGATGACAATATCCAGACTCGTGGCAAGTTCGACGTTGTAGATTCGTTTTCGTTTCATGAATCCTGTAATCGCCCCGGTCCTTCTACTCGAGGTAGTTATTGATGGCACGTCAGACGTCACGCGTATTTGTCGCGGCATCGGCAGAGGTGAGAGGAAGCGGAGCCACACCATACAGTGTCACAGTACAGTGTATGGCGATAGATGTTCATGGTTCAGCCAGAGGTAAATTCCTAGAGGTGTCATACTCAGTTTTGGGCGAATGGGATCGCGGGAATTCAAAATGGGCCAATAAAATAACCTTTACCTCTAGTTCTCATATTTTTACCTCTAGGAATATACCTCTAGAAATTTACCGCTTTTTGGGCTTCTGTGGCTACGGGTGCTCCACCGAATATAAGGTGCTGGACGGTGTCATTAAATCGGGCAAATGGACGTCATATATTCGGAATTCGGTGATTAAGCCAGTGTTAAAGACCATCCGACGGCCCGAACATCCTATAAAATTCTTATTTTCGGGGATCCTTATTTTCCGTGGAGCACCCGTACCTCTATTTGCACCAAATCTTGGGGGAATAATTCTACACGCAAGGGTGGTAATTAGTTTCATTTTCGTAACCGCCGGTTTTGAAATCGATTCGATTAGTTTAATTTCATAATCGATTCGATTATCTAATTAGTTCCTCCTTAACGACACTGGTGAAATTCCGAAGTGCAGAAGTAATTAGTATGATTAATTAGAATTCGTATTTGTTTGAAATTGAAACCTATTTGATTTCTGTATACACTATTAACCCGATTAATCATAATTCCTCTACTAATCGATTACCACCCGATTAATCATAATTCCTCTACTAATCGATTACCACGCTAGTAGAGGAATTATGATTAATCAGGTTAATAGTAGGGTGGTAATCGATTAGTAGAGGAATTATGAGGTTAATAGTGTATACACCAATCAAATAGGTTTCAATTTCATACAAGTAATTCTAATTAACCATACTAACTACTTATGCACTTTGGAATTTCACCAGTGTTAAGGGGACAATAATTAGATAATCGGCGGATCGATTGTGAAATTGAACTAATCGAATCGATTTCAAAACCGGTTACGAAAATGAAACTAATTACCACCCTTGTGCCAAAGATCTGCTACGCGGGCGGCGTCGTCGTAGTCGGCAATAATTCTGCGGTGTTTGTCACCCAGCTTGCGGATAACTGCGAGCTGGATGGGGAGCGGGGGCGACGGTCTCGTCGATGATAGGCTTACGAAGCGTGACCCAGAAACGGTTCTTGTCCGGATCGGGGACGCACTCCACCTCGTGACGAAGACGCTGCAATGCGAATCTCCCGCCGGTCGGGTTCTCCTCGGCCACCTCATGAAAAATAGCCAGAGCGTTCCCACGAAATACCGTAGGTAAAATCGCGAAGAGGATCTCGTTGAGTGTTGAATATAATATACCGCTTGCTGGAAACTACACAGTGACAGCGGGGAGAACGCTCCCGGCGGATAAAGAACGAACTCAATATAAGATAACATACGGGAATAAATACCCGGACAGACACAAGCAGAGTCACCGAGGATGACATACCGGATATGACACGTGACAGTACGAACATGTCACAGTGCATATTCCAGCACACCACCTCATCTGAGGTGAATCTACAGCTTGTGAATGCCACCACCCTAGCTACTAGAATGTTACGTCTAATGAGAACGTGAAAGTCAAGTAGCTAGCAATGATCACAAGATGCACACGAAATGATCAAATATATACTGGCCGCTAAAGGAGAACTCGTGCTGCGGAATTCCTAAGGTCTAATCCCTGCCGGCTAGTGGTCAGCAGCAAGTCAAGATGCCGCCTGTCTGCTCGTAAGAAATAGATGAACTCTCGAGAAAATCTGCCTGTCGGTATAGCAAAGAACAAAGTGTAGCAACGGTCCCGCGTCTGTGCGTCCAGGGATAATGGGTGCTGTCGAACTAAGTCGCTGCCCGCAAGTGGTCAAACGAATCTCTAAAATCATCGGAAAGAATCTCCTACCTCAGCTAGTGGTCGAAACATCTACGAGAAGTGCCCTGCCTGTCCGTTTAGAAATTAAGAATAACCAGAAGAATATCCCCCGCCAGAGTCGTAGCCAGCACCACCAGATCCGTAATCGTAGTGGTCGTCGTGCGAATCAGAACGAGCACCACCAGAGTCGTACTCGTCGTAATCGTTGTGCTCGTGGTCCTGCGAAAAATCGGAACCTTCGTTCACCGGTTCAGCGTCCTCAAGAAAGAAAGATGCGCTACCAGTAGAAATATTTTGCTGCGGAGAAAACTCAGTTTCTGAAACTTCTAAAACTCCACCATAGTAGTCGCCCTGGAAACCTGTGTCCAGAGCGTGCTGCTGTTCCAACTGAGAAGAAGAAAAATGCGGAGAGGCCAATAGGCCACCAGTCCCTTCCCAATCGTCGTCAGATACATCGTAATACCCAAGCGGGTACTCCGATTCATCTTCGCTCTCACTACTGTCAAAAACTGCGTGGATATCCTGCTCTGAATCAACTACATGAACGCTGGAATCTACGGAGTGATAGTAGTGACGCTCCACACGAACAGGAGGGGCCTGTTGTGGGAGCCTGCGCGAACTGGAACGTCCAGTCGCGGGTCTGGTAGTGGTAATCTGAGAAGAAACAGATCGAGTGTCTAAAATTACGTGTCCAGTGCCAACGCCCTGCTCACAGTAACAGATCTCTGAAGAAACCAAATGATCGGACCCAGCACCACCAACTGCCGTGTCCTCTGAGACGATAATGATGCTCAGTATAACAGGGTCGCAAACCGCAGGAGACTGTGGAAAAATCTGTGGAGCACTCCGAAAATGAGCGAGCGCTCTAGCCTGGGCTTGGCATAATGAAACCAACTGAACGCGTTTCAGGTGGTCAACCTTCTCTAATTTCTCATCAGAAGATACCAGAAGAGCTAGGAGCTCCTCTTCAGACAAAATAGCAGAAATACTCATGTCGAAACAAATAAATCGAGCGAATAAGTAAGCCAACAAAATGATCCAAAACTACCCCGCCGTAAATTCCCAAAGTCAACCGTGCGTCTCCAAGCAAGAGCGAGAATCAGACTCCGTAGGCCACAAGAAAGATGTGCACGCTCAAAGTAAGGATAGAGCGAATACGGAATAAAATTCAACGCCAAAAATCAGTTCACGCAAACGTGAGAGGGTCCATAACCTGCTGGAAACTACACAGTGACAGCGGGGAGAACGCTCCCGGCGGATAAAGAACGAACTCAATATAAGATAACATACGGGAATAAATACCCGGACAGACACAAGCAGAGTCACCGAGGATGACATACCGGATATGACACGTGACAGTACGAACATGTCACAGTGCATATTCCAGCACCGCTGATATATTCGAAATAAACAGTAGTCAAAATGGCTTACACTTATGAGATAGATAAACTCGGAGAAGTCCTAGGATTAATCCTGTGGGTTCTACCTAGGATTGTTGTACTCGAGTACGGAGTACAAACTACAGTATTCGGATATGACAGACTGGGGACCTAACGGAGGGGGGACAGTCTACGACAGTCTAGCTGTCAAATCCAGCACACCACCCTGTACTCGTACGAAGTGAACCTACGGGTGGCAATCCTAAAACGAAATCAAAACAAACACCTAAAACGAAGGTGGAAACAAATCTGGGAGGCTTGTCCATTCTGGCGGGGTGGTCCCACATCAGCTGCTCTAGCTCCTAGCTACGGACTGCCGTGCCCACATGTAATCTAGGGGTCACTAAGTTGGATGCCGTCTGTCACACTAGCCACTAGAAAACACAACACGGCAGAGGTTTGCACGATCTAGCTGTGGGAATGTTAAGCGTAAGCTGGGGGACTTGCGTGACGGTGTCATTGTGCCAGGTCCGAATGGGTGGGAGTTCGGGCCATCATAGCTGACCGGGAATACGTGCGTCTCGCCATAGGGTTGTAGCATCTCGCTGTTAACGGGGACGGCCACTTGGGGGCTTTGGATGATGGGATGTGGCTTAGCCCTACCAAGGATTTTTCTTAAAATCACCTAAATTTTTTTGACCAATTTTTCGGGTATGGGCCTATATTTTTTTGCCCTTTTTTTGAGGATGCCTAATTTTTTTTGAAATTTCCCCCTTTTTTGGGAGCCCCTGAGCCGCCGAGCGAGCCCATGTGCCGCTGAGCGAGCCCTTGAGCCGCTGAGCGAGCCCTTGAGCGGCTAAGCGAGCCCCTGAGCCGCTGCGTGAGGGAGCAACCGTTCTGGCGACATATGTCGCACTGATCTCCTCTACACGTGCACCAAATTACGGGACGATTGGATAAGTGATGCGTATGTTATGGCCCGATCAGTAAACCCTATCATTATAGCGACATATGTCGCACGTTTGCCTAAAATTTCAGATTGGACTGTAAACTGATCGCCTGCTTACGTTCGATAGCTTAAAATGACGGCATTGATCTCCTCTACAACGAAAGCGTTGGTGAGAGGTTGAGCCCTGTTCCATGCATACGCGAGCTCTAACCGAGTAGGCTCACGGCTATCCCGTACAGTCATCATCACTAGTCTCATGCAAGTGGACTGGGCGAAGCGTGGCAGCGGGAGATTTCTCAACATTTGACTCGGAATGTGAGGAGTAGTCCGCGACAACGGAAGTCATGCTGATGTCGGTATGATGGTGTCTTCGGACAGTTTCGAGTTTCAGTTTGGGTTTCAACAAACTCGAATGTTTCAACATGCAGCAGCCGACACAGTCCCGAGTCCGAGTGACAGCGTCACAACACAATCGTCGGTAAAAATATGTCAAAATTTCCGCCTCGCCGGGCAGATTTTCCGAAATTTCTCCGCGGAGTACTTATATTTTCCCAGATTTTTCGAAATTTTGATTTTGCAATTTGCCACCTATATTTTGAAGAAAATTTTGAAAAATCCTGGGGAGGCCCAAGATGTGGCTGTCACTGTGGTGCCCTTTTGACGGGTACTGCCTCTTTGAGGGCGTCGCCGATTCGTCTTCGGCTGGCTCTTTTCTTGTCCATTGTCTTGGGGCTTTTTCACCGGCCAGGGGACTGGTGGTTGACAGCCATGTTTTTGGGGAACTGGCATCTCATTGATAACGGGGACGGCCACTGGTGTAATTTGGATGATGGGTGTGGCTGTCCCTGTGGTGCCCCTCTGACGGGCACTGCCTCTTTGGGAGCGTCGGGGATACGTCTGCGGCTGGCTCTTTCTATGTCTAGTGCTTTGGGGCTTTTTCACCTACCGGAAGACTGGTGGTTAACAGCCAATTTTTTGGGGGTACTGGCATCTCGGTGTTAACGGGGACGGCCACTGGAGTGCTTTGGATGATGGGATGTGGCTGTCCCTGTGGTGCCCCACTGATGGGTACTGCCTCTTTGAGGGCGTCGGGGATTCGTCTGCGAATGGCTCTCTTTTTGTCCAGTGCCTTGGGGCTTTTTCACCTGCTTGGGGACTGGTGATCGAGAGCCACGTTTTGGGGGTACTGGCGTCTCGTTGTTAACGGGGACGGCCACTGGGGCGATTTGAATGATGGGGTGTGGCTGTCCCTGTGGTGCCCTTCTGATGGGTATTGCCTCTTTGAGGGCGTCGGGGATTCGTCTGCGGCTGGCCTTTTCCCAGTGCCTTAGGGCCTTTTCACCTGCCGGGGGACTGGTGATCGAAAGCCACTTTTTGGGGTACTAGCATGCTGATGTTAACGGGGACGGCCACTGGATTGATTGGGATGTTGGAGTGTGGCTGTCCCTGTCGGTGCCCTTCTGATGGGTACTGCCTCTTTCAGTGCGTCGGGGATTCGTCTGCGGTTGGCTTTTTGGGAGTGTCTTGGATTCGTCTCACGCTTACTCCCTCTCCGTGTTCAGTGCTCATGGTTATTACACATGCCGGGGGACTCGTGTTCTTTGACCTTGATGTGTAGTACTGACGCATCGTTGTGAACGGGGACGACCGCTGGGTGGAAGTGAGTTTTGGTAGGCGGTTATCCTTGTGGTGCCGTTCTGGCGGGCACTGCCTCTTGAAGAGCTCGGTAGATTCGTCTGCCTTTGCTGCAAGGAGAGGCAGAAGGTGGTGATGTACACTTTCTGCGTTTTCCCTTGAATTTTGTGGGGAGCACTTAGGTGCCCGCATGTTTTTCCTTTTTTGCCATGGGGTGTCCATGTTGTGTGGTATGACTGCATTCATGACATAACCATGGACCAACAGGTCCCATCCATCGACCGGGAGCCACTGGGGGGCATGCCAGCAGGGTCCGCTTACTCCGTTACCCAGGGACCAACTATAATTGTTGGGCGATGATCGGTCACATCGTGTCATCTTTCAATGCTGCTTTGCATCTGGGTTGGGAATATGTATGAGTTGGTGGTATCTTGTCACGGCCCCGCCCTGCTCCTGATTTGCTTTTCACATCCACTGGGATGATGGTGGGCTGGTTTTTGTCGGCCGATCTCAGCATGCCGTTCAGTGTGTGTGTGTGGCACGTCACATGTCGGAAGGCACGTGTGACACCGAGGTGACTCAAGGGAAAACTGGGCACCCGGACTCCCGGTCAGGGCTGCCCTCCGATTTCTAGCACTTGCGTGGGAAGTGCGGTCATCGCACCTTTGAAGACGAAGACCTACCTTAGATTCCGGGGTTGTGGTAAGTGGATCCCTTGGGATAGCGTCATTGTGATGAGACCTTGGGTTCCCGGCGCAACACCTGGTGGCAGTATTTGAGGATCCAGAAAACCTTAGAACTGACGGAAACCGCGCAGAGAACCCTAAGTAAGACTGCGTGGCGGGAACCAGAGAACCCTAAGACTTGCAGGGCCCAGAGAACCCAAGAACTAGCGAGTGTACCCTTAGAAGGGTGATAGCATCGGGCGATAGCTACCCCTTAAGGGGGGCAGTTGTGCCAGGGGGCACGACAAGCCCATGATTGCCTGTGACACGCTATTGGTGACGCGATGCCTGTGACGTGCACGATGACTGTGACCTCGATAGGTTAGGCATGCAAGGGTGGTAATCGATTATTAGAGAAATTATGATTAATCAGGTTAATAGAGTATACACCAACCAAATAGGTTTCAGTTTCAAACAAATAATTCTAATTAATCATACTAACAACTTATGCACTTTGGAATTTCACCAGTGTTAAGGGGACAATAATTAGATAATCGAATCGATTGTGAAATTGAACTAATCGAATCGATTTCAAAACCGGTTACGAAAATGAAACTAATTACCACCCTTGTAGGCATCGTGGTTCGTGAGACGACGGATGAGACAGTGGGAATATATTTAGGAGCTCCGGGAAGAGAGCTCGGTCTGTTCACAATAATCACCGTAAAATATGTCGGCAGATGTATACTTAGTTCTCAGCGTTCGTTATTAGTTCGAAAATATAAAAAGGGTTAATAGTATCCGACAAAAAACCTCAAAAGGAATGTACTATATTATCAAAGAGCCCCTATTACATGAAATAACTGTAATTAGAATTCGTTCTCGAGACAGTCCCGAATTTTCGAAAGTGTTTTGTCCGGAAAAAACAGCACCCCCGCCTGCAAGTCCCCCTACAAAAACAGGAATTTGTTGGTAAGGCCATACCTAGGCAATACTAGGTACGGCACCAGGTATGGCCTAGGTAGGGCTGTCCTTTTGGGTTCGAAAAAGTACGGGGTTAGTGGGGTTCAGGTTAGGCCGTACCTAGTATGGCAAAACCTTGGCAATACCATTGATGTATATTGTATTGGCATGGCCGTACCTGGTATGGCCGTACCGGCCTACCGGTACTGTTACCGGTCTCTCGGTACTTCATTAGTACGGCCATACCATAGCCATACCATAGCTAATTACCAGATATATATGGCCGTACCTGTCCCATTAGTATTGCATTAATATAGCCATATTTTGATAAAACATTGACTTTGTAAGGCCTTACCTGTACCGTACCTAGTACGGCCATACTATTTAAAGGTATTGCCAAAGTATGGACATACGGTGCATGGTATGTACTGTGTAG
>LGRX02009166.1:0-10718 GCA_001247695.2 Cymbomonas tetramitiformis | reverse complement strand
AACGCTTGCCCACATATGACGCCTTGCATGTGCGGTGCATTCACTGAGCATGGAAGGCGGTGCACTGGGTGTCAACGCCGCGGCTGCTCCACAGGGTAACCAACAACAGCGATTCAATCATGCTTACATTCGCCAGCCAGCTCCTCATTTTCGTTGTCCCCTTGTTCACCGTTATACTGTTGCTGAGCATGCTGCTGGGCATCGTCGGTGACGCCGCTGTAGTACAAATTCAGGTGAGGGGCTTCCTGACACCCTCGCTTCCTCCCTCCGATGACCGTTCAAGTTGCAAAGGGCCGCCCCTAGCTAAGGTATTGCATCTGAATTCGATGTACTGCCAGCAGATTTTCCAATCATGTTGTCGTCACGGCGCCGGCTCCACTTATCTGCAAGCCTGCGCCCGTATCAGCAAGCGGCGCGCCTTCTCGCTACAGGGTCCGTGCGCCAGCACTCTGCTACCTACGCTGATGTGGCGCTGACGTGGGATCTTGTGGCTGTATCCATGCGCGAGCCTTATAGGAAGAATGTGCATCCCCCAGGTTTCCCTTGCTTGCAAGTGCCTTCTCTCCTGACACCGGCGCTGGTGCTGGTGGGGGCCTCAGGAATCGCGCAAGAATAAGACCAAGCTGTATGTGCTTGGCCGCATGCTGCTCACGCAGTTTGAGCCCTACCTCCTGCGGGGCCGCCGCGGGCCATTCAGCATCATCAAGCATCTTCAGACGAATGTCAGTGTGAACACGATCTTGACGGGCATCTGTGTGCCTCAAGATGAGGGTTTCATCGGCGTCTCTCAAGACAATCTCGCGAAGGAAGAGGCGACTGTAGTGGCGGATCGCCACGAGGGGGGACGGTCCGAGGTTAATACCGAGACGTCCACTGCAGGGCCGGTGACGGAGGCGGTCCGACGATGTGCAGCGGTCAACACGGTAGCAAATCGGTCCAGAAAGAGCGAGGATGGGGCATCCTCGACTCCCATCCCAGCGCGGTCTAGCCGGTCCAGTCGAAAGAGTGAGGATGGGGTACCCTCGACTCCCATCCAAGCGCGGTCCAGCATGAAGGCATCTCAGAACAGCGGCGGTCTTCACAGCCAGCGGCCGCCCGCGGCAGACGAGCAGAAGTCAAGCTGGCGCACGCCACGGGCGCGTAGGCAAGTCACCCTCCAGGCGTTCAAGAAGGCAGGGAAGCTGTACGACCCCTGGGCGCTGCAGTGCATCCTCAAACAGCTCAGGCACACCAAAGACGGTGGCGACCAAGTCAGGTGCGAGACTTGTGCACCTGGCGTTGCTTGTAGTGCTGCTGCTTGTCGATCCTGGCGAGAGCAGATGTCGAAAGTGACCCTCGGGTCATTCCTCTCCCTCCAACCACGGGTGTCGAGCGTCGCGGGGATCCTAAGCCTCGTCGAGCAGTCCGTGTCGAAGGATGCAGATTCACTGCAGATGCCGCGGAAGCAGACTTTCGCAGCAAAACTGCAAGTGTTTGAGAAACGCTGGGTGCGGCGGTTTCGAGCGATCATGCGTGGGCGCACGTGGATGGAGCGCATTGCATGCTGATTGTCACCGAGCTGTGCAGAGGCCTCTTTCATGTCCCCATGGCAAAGCCGGCGGCGCGGTCAAAGCCCTAAATATGTGGAAACGCGTTCTCGCCGAGTGCAGCGGCGGGTGATGGACTCCCCAACACGTGGCAGCGCTCGCGGGCCGGAGCCAGATGGCAGATTGCAGCATGGGCGCATCATCTGACCGCAGACGCAGGCTCCCTGAGCAGAAAGCCGCCGCCGCCTCCACGTCCCCGCACAGCAAGAGCTGGCGCCTGGAGATCTGCGTGCGGCATTTGCTGTCGACAGCACGCCATTCAGCATGTTCAATCGCCTCGTGCGCTGCAAGTGACGTACGCTGCAAGTGACGCGCTTCGTGGATGCTGCTACGGTGCGCGCAGGGGTGACGTGCGGCAGTTGCTGCCGGGCGATTCAGACGTGCGCGCCCTCGCCGTGGCCCTTGCGAAGGACATGCTCGTCATGGAGCACCAAAACGGTGCGCGGCGCCACGTGGCCTCGGGGGAAGCGACCTGCCGGCGGGGAGGCCACTGCATCTGACATTCAAAGCCGATGTCAAAAAGCAAAAGGGGAATGTCTCCGAATGGTCATCAAACGGGCGAGGGACGAGGAGTACATTATCCCGAGACTGTCAGCTGCTGCAACAACTTACAGTGGGGGATGCTGACTCCATTCTTTAGCTGTTTTGTGCTCTGCCGTCTTTTGTTCTCCCAGCTGCACAATATTTTCGATTCCCGCAATGATTGTGTGAACCGCTGTGTCCGCACTGATGACCTAACGGGGGGAAGGGGTGGGGGGGTTCGGATAACGTTGTGGTGATTCACAGGGAATGCACAGGTAACACGTGCCAACTTGCAGCGGCTGTCAAACAACCTGGAGAAAGCGTCACCCGCGAGTCCAAAGCTTTCGCGATCCACCATGCTAAATAAAGGGAAGATAACCGCGCACCAGCATCAGCTTCTGGAGGTAGTACACGTGGCACGCACACCTGGACCTATTTGTCAAGGTGGCATGAAGCCACAACCCAGCAGAAGCTTTGGGCGGGTCATTCGCCGTGCGTTCCCTTGGGTCTGTCCGAGCCGGGGTAGCGCGTCTCAGACTGTGCGTGTGCCTCAAGCCGCGGTGTAAGCAGCGCATTGGTGGTGCATGGTTGAAGGATGAACTGGTGCGTTGCTGTGAACGGGGGCGGCCGCCAGGTGGAAGTGGGTTTTGGGAGGCGGTTGTTCCTGTGGTGCCATTCTGGCGGGCACTGCCTCTTGGAGAGCTCGGTGGATTCATCTGCCTTTGCTGCAAGGAGAGTAAGAGTGTGGTGAAGTTCACGTTCTGTGTTTTCCCTTAATTTTTGTGGGGAGCACTTAGGTGCCCGCATGTTTTAATTTTTGGCATGGGGTGTTCATGCTTTGTGGTGTGACTGCATTCATGGCATAAGCATGGACCGACGGGTCCCATCCATCGACCGTGAGCCACTGGGGGGCATGCCAGCAGGGTCCGCTCACTCCGTAACCCAGGGACCAACTATTGTTGGGCGATGCTCGGTCGCATCGTATCATCTCTCCATGCTGCTTTGCATCTGGGTAGGGAATATGTATGAGTTGGTGGTGTCTTGTCACGGCCCCGTCCGGCTCTTGATTTGCTTCTCACATCCACTGGGATGATGGTGGGCTGGCTTTTGTCGGCTGATCTTCATGTCGGCTGATCATTCAGCGTGGCGGGCTTACAGTCGAGGCTTTTTTTTTTTAATGGCGAGGGCAACGGTCAGAAGAAATGGAGAGGTGTAGTCCCTGGAGGACCGTTGAGGAGGTCGTGCCTACCATGATCAATGGTTGAGATGAGTTCTGGTCGGGGGGGCTACCAGGTGGACGACTTACATATGCCTGAGAAAGAAGAGATTAAAGACCCCGCCTCGACAGAACCCCGCAAAACTCTCTTTGGTGGTCATCGTGAAGAAGAATCAATGGCACAGATCCGCCAATCAAGAGCCATAATGGCGAAAAGCAAAGCATTGCGGGCGGTGGTGATGATGGACAGGATGGAGGAGGCAACGGATCAGCTCGAGCAGCTGGAGGAGCGCCTCGAGCAGAGCTGCGAACGCTTGGTAAGGATAAACCCTAAACCCCACACCTTATCTAAGGGCGTCATTGTCTCTTTTTTATGTGTTTCATAGCACCAGTGCGCTGATGGCACATATATGCCAGTCGTTCTCACGCCACTCCGCCGCGCGCTTATGCCACTGATTCGCTGGCGCTTTCCGGCGCGCCACGTGACCGGCTGCTGCCAAGATCCAATGAGCTATGTGCATGCCAGTCGGTTTCAGCGCAAGCCCACCTCGTACGGTGTTTGAGCGATTCTATTGAGGGTTGGCGCTTAGTGCATGCCTTCTTCAGCACCATCGTCCTCCCCGAGCGTGCTTCCCGCCTCTAACAGACGTCTCCCAGCCCTGGGACTAGTAAATTCAGACCGAGGCAACAGGAAAGAGAGAAAGAACAGACAGGGAACTGCGTCGAGGGGGGCTGCGTACAGATTTTGCCACAGCGTGGTCTCCTTGTAGGCCCCCGGTCATATTTCAGTTTCGTATGGTGCAATTCACTATTAAGTATAAAGGTTAAGATGTGCACATGTAAATAATTATCGCAATTCATAACACATGATACGTGTTTTATATGTTATCGTGTATAACCAACTGGCGTGTATTGCTCTACGATGATCAAAGGTCTTTTATTATCCCTAGCTGCTTGTTTTTTTACATGCCTTCAATTCCCAAAAGGCGCGCTGCTAACAAGTCATTAGAAACGATTTCTTTGCACATGCTTCTAAGAGTGTGTGAGAGAACTCTCTGATGGAATGTTTTTTTCTATGCTGATTCACAGCTTCACATGCTTCCTAGGCGGATTCAAAGCTTCTTTGTTTGACGGACCGACGTGGCCATTTAGCTCTGTTCATTTTGCGTTCTTCTGTTTGCCGGATCTCGACTGCTGCTGCAAAGTACGGTCTGGACCCTCGCCCGTCTGCCAGAAGCCTTGGGTTACCTCCTGACGGTTTCCGCATCGCCGGAACTAGGCTAGGCCCGGGAGGGTCTGGCGCCTCTTCCACCAGAGTCCTTCCCGTCACCTTTTCCCGCATGACCCCTCTCCTTCTTGAGGGACTCCTTCGCAGAGGCCCCTCGGGTCGCGAGGAACTTCAAGCTCGGCTCGGTCCTGAGCTCCTCAGACGTGTAGCACTAGAAGTCAAAGATGTAGCAGCACGCGGCCTCGGCCACAGTGCTGCGAATCTTCGCCTCCACTCCGCGTTTGTGGCACCTCTCAGCGTTCTGCCTCCCGCCTGCTAATCCTCCGTCCTCACTTCGAGGGCCGATAATCAATTCACTGTTTAAATTGCTGTGTGCCCACACAACGGTGTAGAATATATTACCTTGCACAAACCTGTTTACGACAGAAACAGAGATACAGATATGGAAGTATCAACTTGTTGAGCATGCTTTAGGTGCTTTGAGCCAAAGTCTAGCATAAGTGAGGAAATGCAGCTCCAACTCAAATGGGCGGGTGATGTGGCTGTGGCTCTGCAGGTGGCCATCCAAGAGGGTATAGCCGAGCATGACAAGCGCCTACCCATAATTCCATATTCGAAATGCCGCATAGAAGGTGGCTTAAATTTTAGGGGGTGGTCACCCGATGATTTCTTCCACCAGCACATGGCGAGTTCAAGCATATTTGCGAGTGATTCAAGCATGTTGCAACTTGATTCGATTCTGCCTCAAGTGTCCTTGGGTGAAGTGATACTTCCTCCAGAGAATCCTCGGTCATCAGACACGATCAGTGTGCATCCCATGGACTCCTTATGGAATCCAGGCACACAGTGCATGCCATGGGATGCCAGCGCAGCTCAGGGTAAAAGTCACTTCAACACTTTGGCTTGGGAGACCACAGCTATGGATGGACGAGGGGGGACAAAATCGAGAAAGGACGGGTGGAAGTTGTCCTCAAGCACATTCAGCAGAAGAACAATAAATAAATATGAGAATTTGGATATAGATGACACACATACACTTTAGTTTTAGGTATTGCAACACAGCTATATGGAGCAGTTGGCATTAAGGGGCGCACAGAGAAGTCGGTCAGAGCAGAAAATGTGCTAATGACGCGAGTAGAAGGCCGCAGATATTCGAAACCAACTCTTAAATGCAATGTGGTTTTGGATCACAACGAGTTGGGCCATCAGAATAAAGTTGGGGTGGAAAAAACTCGCAATTATAATTTGTGCAATGGATTCTATGGCATTTGTACAGCTATGGATGGACGAGGGGGGACCAATTGAGAAAGGACGGGTGGAAGTTGTCCTCAAGCACATTCAGCAGAAGAACAATAGATAAATATGAGAATTGGGATATAGATGACACACATACACTTTAGTTTTAGGTATTGTAACACAGCTATATGGAGCAGTTGGCATTAAGGGGCGCACAGAGAAGTCGGTCAGAGCAGAAAATGTGGTAATGACGCGAATAGAAGGCCGCAGATATTCGAAACCAACTCTTAAATGCAATGTGGTTTTGGATCAGAACGAGTTGGGCCATCAGAATAAAGTTGGGGTGGAAAAAACTCGCAATTATAATTTGTGCAATGGATTCTATGGCATTTGTACAGCTATGGATGGACGAGGGGGACCAATTGAGAAAGGACGTGTGGAAGTTGCCCTCAAACACATTCAGCAGAAGAACAATAGATAAATATGAGAATTGGGATATAGATGACACACATACACTTTAGTTTTAGGTATTGCAACACAGCTATATGGAGCAGTTGGCATTAAGGGGCGCGCAGAGAAGTCGGTCAGAGCAGAAAATGTGGTAATGACGCGAAAAGAAGGCCGCAGATATTCGAAGCCAACTCTTAAATGCAATGTGGTTTTGGATCAGAACGAGTTGGGCCATCAGAATAAAGTTGGGATGGAAAAAACTCGCAATTATACTTTGTGCAATGGATTCTATGGTATTTGTACAAGGCGCTGCGTCATTATACCGATAATACTTTTTTTTCGAGTCCGTAGTACCCGATCATTGCCGGCAATGCCACTATTCATTTACCACTGCCAGCAAGATACACATGCTACATCCTTAATATACGTTTGCAAGTAGGGAGGGGTTACTTTTCCCCCACCTGTACGTTCACGTGCCCCCTATATATAAAAACATACCATATTGTACCTTGTGACGTGACATGACAGCCATAACTACCTCATATAAACATGGTACGTTAGCGTGTCATGAAAGCACAGCGACTGCTCTGCTCAGGCTCAGCGATTGTCGCTGTGCGATCCGCTCGCGTAATTCCAGTCGAGTGTTCCAGTGTATGACAAAACCGTCGTGACACACCAAGCACCACCACCATATGGCAATTTGTCTCCAATTTTAAGACTGTATTTGTAGTGTAGCTGACTGACAAACCGATATAATCGCACACCATATCTGAGGACTGCGAGCTTCTGTGTTTGCCTCAAATCGCCTTCTTGCCGTTCAGATCATCGAGTTCACCAGTCGTCAAAAGTGCCCCACCTTACTTTGCAGTGCATGCCGTTTTCACCGAGCGGCATGCGCCGGGATACGGCGGCATACAATACCCACCAATTAGGACCTTACACGTCGACGTATGGTGTCCGAATTCCCCCGGAGGCCACCGACACGTAGGACTGCGGGGGTCACCAGCTAAGCGGACGATGCCGCGGCCTATGAAAATCAGTGAACAACAACATCGTGGGAAATTCGGACACCATAGGTAGTTTTAAAAAAGGCATATATAGAGGACTTATGTATGCCTTTGACCCTCCTGCGGTGTCCGGACAGTCGCTTTCCAGCATCCGGTAGGGTTGGATGCCGCCATCGGGTTTGGGTTTGCGGAGAGCGCTAAAATCTGCAGCCATTCGCGTTTCACCCGGTTGAACTTATTTAGAACTTATCGTATGCCTTGCACTATGCTTGCTTAACGGGCGTTAAACTTAAAGGCGATATCTCGTACGGCATAGCTGATATTCGCAAGCGTGTGGGTAGAGCTCACTAAAATGTGCACAACTTTCGCGTTACTCATCCATTTACGCTCATCTTGAAGTATATAAGAGATGGCTGTTATACCTACTCGTGGTTACGTTTCCGGGTTTTAAAATCAATCTCTATTATGCGCGTCATCGCAGATTGCACGAGTCGTTGATGAGGAGTTTGCAGTGGAGCAGAGAAAATTCCTTATTTTCGGTGTGGAAACCGGTGATATTTGAGTTTTTGGGGACATTTTCTCAAAAGAATTCGATTCGCATATGCGCACACTCGATGGGGATACCATGTACGCCTCG
The DNA here is from genome assembly GCA_001247695.2 of Cymbomonas tetramitiformis. NCBI lineage: Eukaryota > Viridiplantae > Chlorophyta > Pyramimonadophyceae > Pyramimonadales > Pyramimonadaceae > Cymbomonas > Cymbomonas tetramitiformis. The sequence continues at coordinate 2,836 of LGRX02009166.1, read as the reverse complement.
CCGGGGTGCCCAATGCTTCCACAATGTGCCGAAACTTAACTACATATAAAATAGCTGATATTTATATTGTATTTCGCATATCGCCTTTTTAGTGTTAAGCAAGCACGGCACTATAGTCGCGTCAAGGAATGTATACCATTCCTTGAGCACCGGCAATCCGGGGAGTCGCCTAGGTCACGTAGATTGTTCATCCACTCAAGCGAAATGAACAAACCTGGCAACCTAGAAACTTGTTTATTGTGCGTGATAGGGGGTACTTGTATACAGGTTTGGGATTCTTAAGTTCGTGCGGGTGCGTTGTGCGGATGGCTACCCTCACGTGATAATCTTCGCGCAAGGGAGGCGAAGATGATCGCGTGCACGTAGACATGAGTTCGCAAGTGCAGAGTGTATGCATATATGCATTGTGATATGGTGTATGGTATGCAGTGTAATAATATATTATTAAAAAAATACAGCGCTGCGGCTGACCCTATTGAAGTGAACGGTAGTCGAAAGTGATTAAGAAACGGTTGCAAACTGTCTCGAGCTTCCCAACACCGATTTATCTGCGTCCGATGACTGTGTACATGCAATTGTGCCGTCAGATCGAAAATAATTTTATACACAGTGTCTGGCGTAATTTTCGAGTCATCGTCGTCATCGAAAATGCACGTTTGATTAGGTCATGAAAATGCTGTAGCACCATGCCGATGCCGATCGCGACCACGAACCCGAGAACCGCTTGACACGAGACGACCGCAGGCGCATGCGTCTAGGTACCACTTTTTGTTAGACTCAAGGATTGACCGGTCTTGTGCCAAATCTGTCATTTCAGGATCCAATGAAAAACAGCAATTCTTTCCGGCGATTTTCCCACGTCAGCGGAACAGATGCATTTTTCGTATGACATTCATGAAGCAGTCGCAAAATATAATATACTAGGCGGATCGATCTCAAAAAGATATCTCCACTAGGCCATCTGACCGTAGGATCATGTGCGCGACAGTGCTTCGCTTTTTGCTTCCCAACATGCCATGCCATAACGCGAGGGTGGCGTCTCGATAAATGTACGCGACTGCAGTGGCACTGTCATCGTTAGCGTCTGGCGATCGTGAGATCGGAAGTTCGTCTGTGTCGCCCGTTGGGATTCGCGCTTTGCTGATTAAGTAAGTAAGTAAGTAAGTAAGGTGATTTGGTCCGGTTCCAAATCATAAGGAGCAGAGGTTATGGTCCGGTTCCAAATCATAAGGAGCAGAGGTTATATAACCTCTGCTCCTTATGATTTGGAACCGGGCCAAATTACCTTACTACCTCTGACCTTCATCGTCTTGGTATCAAGTGAATTACATACCTCTGACCTTTATCGTCTTGGCATCAAGTAAATTACCTTACTTACTTACTTACTACCTCTGACCTTTATCGTCTTGGCATCAAGTAAATTACCTTACTTACTACCTCTGACCTTTATCGTCTTGGCATCAAGTAAATTACCTTACTTGCTTACTTACTTACTTACCTTAGTCAATCAGCAGCAGCAGCAAAGCTCGAATCCCGACGGGCGATACAGTCGAATGTTCCATCTCACGATCGCCAGACGCTAACGATGACAGTGCCACAACAGTCGCGTGTATGTACCACGACGCCACCCACGCGTTATGGCATGGCATGCTGGGAAGCAAAAGGCAAAGCACTGTCGCGCACATGATCCTGCGGTCATATGATGTAATGGCGATATTCATGTTATTAACATCGCATGGTAATCAATCGTGCTGTCCAAAAGGATCGACGCCTAGTGGAGATCGCATATTTGTGATCGACAGCGCCTAGACCTCTGACCTTTATAATCTTCACCTAAACCAAATTACCTTACCTTAGTCAATCAGCAGCAGCAGCAGCAGCAGCAGCAGCAGCAGCAAAGCTCGAATCCCAACGGGCGACGCAGTCGAATTTTCGATCTCACGATCGCCAGAACCCAACGGTGACAGTGCCACTGCAGTCGCGTACATTTATCGCGACGCCACCCACGCGTTATGGCATGGCATGCTGGGAAGCAAAAGGCAAAGCACTGTCGCGCACATGATCTTACGGCCAGATAGTGTAATGGCGAAATTTATTTAAACATCGCATGGCTGACGCGATGTTCGGAAATCAGATAGATTCGCTTTTACATTGCATAGCAGACGCGAGGATCGAGAAATGTCAAATCATTAATGGACTGGCAGACTCCATGTTCATGTTCGGATCTCTCGAGTGCGCCACGTCGGCAAGATAAATAATCCCATCAACCGTCAGATGCGCCTAGTGGAGATCTTAAACGGGCCTAGACCTCTGACCTTTATAATCTTCACCCAAACCAAATACCTCTGACCTTTATAATCTTCACCCAAACCAAATTACTTTACCTTACCTTAGTCAATCAGCAGCAGCAGCAGCAGCAAAGCTCGAATCCCAACGGGCGACGCAGTCGAATTTCCGATCTCACGATCGCCAGGCGCTAACGATGACAGTGCCACTGCAGTCGCGTACATATATCGCGACGCCACCCACGCGTTATGGCATGGCATGCTGGGAAGCAAAAAGCAAAGCACTGTCGCGCACATGATCCTACGGTCAGATGGTGTAATGGCGAAAATTATTTAAACATCGCATGGCCGACACGATGTTCGGAAATCAGATAGATTCGCTTTTACATTGCATAGCAGACGCGAGGATCGAGAAATGTAAAATCATTAATGGAATGGCAGACTCGATGTTCATGTTCGGATCTCTCGAGTGCGCCACGTCGGCAAGATAAATAATCCCATCCACCGTCAGATGCGCCTAGTGGAGATCTTAATTTAAGATCGACCGGGCC
>LGRX02009165.1:74072-110946 GCA_001247695.2 Cymbomonas tetramitiformis | reverse complement strand
TATGTCATAGGGTGGGGTGTGTGTCATCGGTCATTTTGCTTAAGTGTCATAGGGTGGGGTGGGTGTCATCGGTCATTTTTCTTAAGTGTCATGGTGTCATCGGTCATTTTTCTTAAGTGTCATTGGGTGTCATTTTTCTTAAGTTTTCTTAAGTTTTCTTAAGTTTTCTTAAGTTTTACTTATATCACCGACGTATAACTCCATCGGCCAATAGCTAACTGCAACGCTACAATTTATACGTATGGAGGCTTGTGGGGGTTTATACGCAAAAAGTTAAGAAAAGATAAGAAAACTTAAGAAAAGTTAAGCAAACTTAAGAAAACTTAAGAGAATACTTGTAGGAGTGATGGGTGGAAGTCCCGTGGCGGCCAGCGGAAGGAGCAGGCGAGCGTGCAGCACTGCTCGCGCCCTGTCGACGTCCAGCCGCACTGCCAGAAGGCTGGCGCTGCTGACGTGCAGGGGCGTCGCGGACTTCGTCCACATTCCTTGTCCACCTCTCGTCCACGTGCTCAGGCCTCTCGGCCACTCGAGCCTGAAGGGCGGGCGGCGCAGCTGTTGGGAGACGACGTGCCTCAAGGGATTCCAGCGCCGGCAGCACCCACGGCGCGGCCGCTTCCTTGGTCCCCCACTGCAACTGCGTGAACTTCCGGTCGTCTCGCATGAGGTAATCGTTCGTGAACTGAGCGCGCCAAAACAAACACCGCTCCTGCTCCATGAAGATGTAATGCACCGGCTTGGCATTCGGGTGCTCCATGCAGCGCAGCACGTGTGCTGACTCTAGCCCCACGTAGGAGCATAGTGACCCCTCGATGTTCCTCGCATGGCCTCCCTCGCGCCTCGACCCCGAATCAAAGTTCGACAGATCGGCATAGGCCGACGTGATCGCCTCCAGCAGGTTGGAAGACGTCGTCTGTCCCCCAAGAGGGAGGCGCCAGCCCTGGTGCCCGCAATGGATAGTCTTGTCGTGCTTCCTGGCGACCTTGCTGGAGATACCCGGATGCTTCGAAGCCGGAGACCTCGTTCACTGTTGCACACGCCAAGCTCATACACGATTTGGCGGTCTCGACAGCGATCTGTGAACGTCACGCCAAAATTCACCATGAAGACGGTGAGGTTGCGGAGATTCCTCAAGGCCCTCACCTCCTCCACGGACAGAAACTTGTGCACTGAGCTGTCGGATACGCGCGTGGCTCTCCGCACGGCATCCCAATCTGACCCCGATGGAGATGGAGGTGCCCTCGCGGGGGACGGAGACAGATGCTGCGCCCGTGGTGGACGCGGAGGTGTAGAAGACGCGCCTCGCGGGGAACGTGATCGGGCACCACGTGGGACATAGACTGAGTTCGCCCATGAGCCAACGTTGGTCAGAGTAGGCGATGCAGGCGGCGACCTTCCACGAGAAGAGCCAGCAGGACTCGAGGGTCCAGCTGCTGTGGCGCAAACGAGTGGAGGTGACAGCTCACGAGAATTGCCCGTTGGCCCACTGTCGCGGGATGGTGGCGATGGCGTCGGTGAGTGGCACCTGCGCGGCGGTGACCTCGTTCGTGCCAGCACGGACCTGCTGACGGACCTGACACGAGACGGCCCAGCGGCGGCACGAGATGGCCCAGCGGCGGCCTGAGACGGTCCAGCGGCGGCACGAGACGGCCCAGCGGCGGCCTGAGACGGTCCTGCCCCTGCGGTAGGCGCAGGTGGCTGCGTCGGGGCTCGCTTTGTGAGCCTGGTATTAACCATATTGTTGGGTGGCGGTGGCCTGCGTTCTGCATCTGCTTCAATCGCATCGTATCCCTGCTGCTCAGTGTTGACCGACTTGAGCATCCTTCTCATCTCCCCCAAGCGTATGTACTCCTGGGCGGCTGCATTTTCGGAGAACACTCTGCCGGGCCCACCAAGACCATCTTGCACTGGGTAGTACCTGGCGTTGGAATCCAGAGAGACGAGCTCCAGGGGTGGTCCATCTTGGCCGTGTCGAACATACCGCTGGAATATGCCATTCGAGAGGGACTCCACGTCCACTGGGCAGAGATACCTGAGCAACTGGTAAGCCCTGCATCTTCTGAGTACTTCCCAGGGCAACTGCGGCCCTGGCCTGGAACTCTGGTGCATGGCTGACACCAGCACCGTCACTGTCCCCCAGTTCCTCCCCCATGAGGCAGTCATGATTGTCCTCCTCGTACTCCGCCTGCTGGTTGAAGTTGGAGTCGTACTCGGGCACGTCATCGCCATCCTCTGACTGGGCCTGCGCCTCAACGCCCTTGCCACCCTTGGCCGGCGTTCCTGGCTGTAAACCTGTCAATTCTGCGGCGAGCTTCTCCTTTACCTCAGCGCTGGCTGCCACCTGCTGCGGCTGCTGCGGCTTCTGCTTGGACTCCGGCAGCTTGAGCCACTCCTTCGTGGTGATCCCCATCTTGTGGTTCTCGAAGCGGTGAGCGATGTTGTAGGCGCGCATCTGAGCGTTCTTGACCTCGTTTGGCCACTTCGAGTTCTGGCGGTCCTTGTGGAAGTTGTGGGGTACCTTGGCATCCCGACATCCAGTATAGTAGCGCTCTGGAGAATGGGGCAAGCGCGTGAAGCAGTAGTCGCATTGGAACTCCTTCGAAGCGTCAGGTGGTGGCACCTTGCCGTAAGTGGGCTTGTGCCTCTCCGCATTGTTCACCTCCCTCGTAGGCTTCCTAGCACCATCACCACCAGACTGCGCTGGCTCCTTCTTTTTGGGGTCCCTGCGTTTGTCCCCAGTCTTGTGGGAAGAGCTAGAGCGCCTCATGGAGGACACCAGCTCAGCGAGGTCAAGCCCCAGCATCCTGGCTTCGTAGCAGGAGTACACACAGGTCAGTCTGCGGACGAGTTCCTGCTGCAGTGTCAGAGCCCACGCTTCAGCATCGTTCTTCAACTTATCCTGAACCTCCACGATGACCTCCAAGTCCTCCCAGGTGACCTTGTTGGGTGCAGGATGGCTGACTCGCAGCTGCTCAGATACACGATCTCGGTATTCCTTAATGCGAAGTCCCTTGATGCACTCCTCGACGTCTTGTCTGACGATGGAGTCCCCCACTGACTTGCCAGCGTTGAGCGCTGATTCCCTGCGGCGACAGCTCTTCACGTAGGCGAGGCCATCCTGCTCGGCGGTCTGCGACTTGGCGACCAACAGGTCCTCCTTCTCTTTGGTGCCCTTCATTAAGAACTTGGCCTCGAGCTCTGCAACGAACGCCCTCAAGGCCCCAAAATAGTGAGAGTCCTCCGTGCCATCCGGCCCTGTGAGACCCTTGGTGGAAGTTCCTTCGTTCTCCCACTCGTCAGACAGCTCACCATCAGCATCACCATCCTGGAACTTCTTGCAGACTGCCCATGTTGCCCCTGGCGCCAGCTCATGGAAAGGAGGTTGTGCGCAGCGCACTGAGCCCTGGTAAGAGTCCCTCGTGGTGAGGTCCTTCAGGACATGACACGCATGAGAGGCCATAAGGCCATTCTTCATGTATGAAGCGCACCACCAGTCATAGGCGACTGAGGTGGAATGATCATCTCCTGCTAGGAGCGAAGGCAAGAGGTCCCACAACGATCTGTAGTCTGGTTTGGAATCGATGAAGGCCTTCTTTGCCAGTGGGCTGAGCGAGTGAAAAGCCGCTGACCTCATATGCCTGCGTATCTTGGCCTCGTGACCCCGCTGTACTTTACCCACCATTTCAACGAAACGCCTGATGAAAAGCGCCCTATCCTCACTCTTGCCCCCCGTGTAGCAAAGCTGGGTGTCAGCCTTGTCAAGAACGGGACTGTCCCTGTCATAATGATCCATCTCGTCTACGTCGTCAAACGCAAAGAGGAACTGACTGGCTGCGGGCGCTGAGGCTGCTGGTGTTCCTGAGAGTGCTGCTGCTGCTGCTGCTGCTGTCGCTGCTGCTGTCGATATCGGTGTGGAGGGGCTGGATTCTGGAACCGACCCCTCTGTGCTCATATAGCCAGTGTCAAGCCCCTGACTGCTCCTCTCCCGAGCCAATCGCCGTGCCTCGCGCTCTATGGACTGGACAGTGGCAACGCTCGGCTCCGCCTCACCCTCCGTGGTCAAGTACTGCGTTAATGCTCAGTGAGTGGGACAAAGGAAGCGTGTCCTCCTTCGGCGCGAAGCTTATTCACCAGCAGGATGCAGGCTTAATTCAGGCTGGTTTAGGCCAGTGCACTGAGTGCCCCTGGATTCACACCGTTCTGAACAAGCAGGAGGACGAAACGCGTGTAGCCAGCGCAAGCTCAGAGGTCCAGCAATATGTCTCAAAGCTCTGAATCAACAGCAGATGTAGGATGGAGGCTTAATTCAGGCTGGTTTAGGCCAGTGCACTGAGTGCCCCTGGATTCACACCGTTCTGTACAAGCAGGAGGACGAAACGCGTGCAGCCAGCGCAAGCCCAAAGGTCCAGCAATATGTCTCAACGCTCTGGATCAACAGCAGATGCAGAATATTCGTGCAAGAAGGGCTTAGAGCTGGGCCAGTGTGCTGAGCACCCCTGGATTAGCTAAGCCAACGTCCATCAAGAGCACAGAGACTATAAAGACAACACTTCTTCCACCAAGGCACCAGAAATAGCACAAATATGCAGTGGTGTGAGCTAAGCCAGTGTGCTGAGCACCCCTGGATTCACAGAACCACTGCTCATTAAGGGTACGGGAGTTGGCATGGAAGTTCACCCCCAGTCCAGTAAGCAAGAGAGAAAGTCGCCACACAGAGTTGGGAGCTAAGCCAGTGTGCTGAGCACCCCTGGATTCGCAGCACCACTGCTCATTCAGAAGGTCACTGGTGATATGAGGGCCTCGCCGGCTGACAAGTACTGTAGAAGAGATAAAAGAATTCTCACACACATTATGATAAAGAACCAGAGAGTCCCCAAGTGGTCAACACGGCACTCCATGGCCACTACCCTTCGGTACATGGGGATGTACCCAAGGGCCTTAGGTACATAACGATGTACCTAAGCCGTACAGATCAAATCAAGGCCCAAATCCGACGTTTTGTGCGCATTGTAGTGACAATTGACCAATAGACACCCTCTTCTATCGATATTATGATCCAACATTCGTATCCGATCCGTACGATATACGCTCTGATGCATTCAAAATCACTCTTTTTGAAGAAAACAAAAAACCCAAGTCAAAATAAACGTTTTCCCGTCGTATTCGGCACGCTCGGCATCTTTCTTTCTGCGAACGTTCGGCTGGATCCTTGTAGTGGACCTCGATAAAGTACACTTCCTATGTATAGTTGGAGAATCTAAAAGAATATTACCCCTCCGCGCTATTCACCTTACTTGCGGTATCCGTAAGGTTGACATCTCAACGAGTATCACATATTGAACGAGTAGGCGCAGGTGGATTAGCCCAGCCATAATCGGACTAGTAAGTGGCATATTATGCTTATAAATGACTAGAGTCTTCATTATTATGACATGTGTTAAAATAATTTCCATACAAGCCTCTAACCCCACCTGATGAATATCGTTCACTCGTACGTGCGAAACCCTAAGGCGAAATGCCGATTTTCGTGCATGCACATACTGTGGGATCAGTTATAGGTACCTACAACGGCGTGTCGAGTGAAGGCGTGCTTGAGTGTTTAAGTGCAAGCCCCTGAAATCACAACTGCCCTAAGGGGTGTTTAATACCATTGTAACTAATATGTATCGATATTCATCATTTAGCGGTCGTACACATGCATCAAACGCGATGTACCTAAGGGATGTACCTAAGATTTTCGGAGTTTTGAAAATGTACAGTTTCTGGAAATTGTCAATATGGATGACCTGCCTAGACTATCGTATTGAGCTAAATACCATAAACCAAATGCACCAGGACCAAAAGGGACATGTTGACAATGGCTGAAATGGGCCACACGACCCCGCGTCGAGAATATGGCGCACCGCGGCGTTAAACGTCCACATATAGTTAGGTACATCGCGATGTACCTAAGCGTGGGTAGTGGACATCCAGGCTGGGCCAGTACTCAATTAAGTCTGAATCCACCAGTCACCTCTGACAAACCAGTAAATAGTGTATATAAAAACCACTCACTTGTCACCTTCAGGGCTGATGTCGCTGCTATTCCTCTGGCAAGCTCGCTCCTGCTTCAGGTTTAGGCCAGTGCACCAGGGGTGTCCCTGGATTAACCGTCAGACAGGGTGGAACTGCCAGAGAAACCGTAAGGTGAAAGTCCACTCATAAGGTAGCAACTCACTGCTGATTCGCTTCTAGTTAGTAAGCCCAGGTAGATGCCGCCGCTAATTAGCTCCCAGGTCGCACACTTGCCTTTCAGTTAGGCCAGTACACCAGGGGTGTCCCTGGATTCACTTCAGACAAGGTGGTCAACTGAAGAGACCACTGGAAAATAGCTCATCAAGGTGGTCATTCACTGCTGATCCACTCTGTCGCTGCCGCCGCCCAAGCTCATGCTGTGCTGATTAGCTTCTAACTGAAGAACACCTGTTCGCAGTTAGGCCAGTGCACCGTGGGTGCCCCTGGATTCACTGTAGAACAAGGTGGTAAGGCTGAGCATATCACAGGATAGGAGAAAGCCGCTCATCAACCAGTGAATTCAGTGCTGATCCGCTGCCGCCGTCGCTGGTGACCTTTTTCCGTGCAAGTACCACCAAGTTTAGGGAAGAAGAAGGGTCCGCCAGTGCACCGTGGGTGCCCCTGGAGTCGCCTGACTTCCGAGTCCGCTCTCACAAACTGCATGCTGCTGACTTCTCGCCAAAGGGTCTTTACTTCCGAATTAACACTGAAATAAAAAGCCGCTCCGCGCAGGACATTATTGTTTTGAAAAAGAATAAAAACAGCAGTAAAATATATTCATAAAAGGTCGGTATAATAACCACAAAGTACGAATTATTGTACAAAGCTGTGAGCAGAACTGTCTTAGCACTCTAGCACTGGCACGCGAACAGCCACCTAGCACTTGCGATAGCAAAACAATAATGAGTCCACTAGCCTGACCTACAGTCAGAGCTTACTTATATCTCAATGCTCTGTCACATTCCCAAAACTGTAACGGGTTCTAGCCCTTAAATCTTCATCTGGCCAATGGAAAGTCATTATTCCATGCCAGCGCTAACAATGTTACCGTTCACCACATTTTGACTGACACGTCAGTGGCAGAGTAGTCACTGTCATCTTCATCTTATCATTTCTTGGTCACCCGATAATGACCATATCTTCTCTGGCAGGTCTGCACCTCTCGGGCAGTCATCTTAACGAAGCCTGTCATCCTTGTCATCTCTGTCACGCGTGTCACCAGCTGGACAAACCCGGCGCGGTACCATGAGAAGCCGGCGTTTGTTACACACTGACTCACTAAGTGTACATGATCAAGTATTATATCAACATATGATACATAGATACCATCCAACAAACACATGTGCGTGTTGGATGTCAAGCGATGGCGATACATATGGGACAGGATAAAACAACCTGCTGAAGGGCTGGATGGAGATATCTCCAGACCCGAAGGCAGTATACAGTGCTCAAATAAACAGTTGGTCACTGTTGAGCACTGTCCATACATCCCACACAATCGCTGGAGCAACTTCATTATCTACTTATGCATCATGACAATTGAATCAGAAACCTGATCACAATTCAGTGCATACTTTGTACAGTAAATCAGAAATTCGACATGATATCTGACAAAGTAGATAATAGAAATACTATGAGCATTTGCTCCAACTACTTAGTATCTGGGTGGCAACACCACCCAGAGAACTATCATAGATCCAAAGATATAAAGCAGATCTCCAGCAGACTCACTCGTGAGACTTTGCAATGCGATCGACTGCCAAAGACAGGCGACAGAACCAAGGAGCAATCTCGCCTGAAAAGGTCATCTACGGAGTTGATAGTCCTAAGTAAGTTAAAAACTATCTGACAGACATCAGTCAGTGACTACAAGTCATTGTTGATAAAACACACATTATCACCACTTTTTGCATGGTCGTGGGTTTCAATTAGCAAAACCCCATGTGTTGACCATCACATATCTTCACGAAAATGCCATGAAAAATATCATGTGTAAAAGTGAGATATGTTACATGAGTTATGTAAGATGTACACACTGCTATATATATATATATATGACCAAAAACAGTGAAAATGGGTAAAATCCCATTGCGGGAGATTTCAAAATTGAAATTTGGACTCGACTTTTTCACGGAATATCATTTTATACCTATTAAGGTACCTGAAAAATATTATGTGCACATTCATATCTCATGTAACACCCTAAAAATTTTGTGTGTGACACCTAGGGGTGTACATAGTGGCTGAATGAAAAACTCACACGCATGATTTCAAAATGAAAATTTGGGTCTAATTTTTTTCGCTGATCCAATTTTTCATCTATTGATGAATATGTCCAAAATATTTCAGCACTTGTAACACCCTGTAACACCCTGAAAATCACGTGTATGTAACTAGGGGTGTAACATACCTCCTAAATACCACGTGATCCACAGTGGCGCAGCAATCCCCACAAATGTGTACGCACTCTTCAAGTCAATCTTGGCCATATAAATGTATGGCTGCAACAGACGAAAGGCTTCCTCCACAGACTGGAACCTTCTCTTGTCAATCTCACAGTTGTCATTCACTGACAGTCCTACAGGTCTAGACAGGTCGTGCACAATCCTCTCTTTCCCCTTTCCATCCACAACTCTTAGTACAATTCCAAGAGCAGACACACCGGGCACACTTTCAACATCTGTGCGCACCATCCTTCCCGCTGCCTCTTCCTCTTGCAGCTTCATCTCGACCTTCTCCTCGTGCTCCGGTGGCACATAATTCTCCACCCGGAAGAACTCTTCTGGCTCAGCCTGCCACCCGCGGCGCGCTCTCTTCCCCCCCAAAAGAAAAGCGGTCCACGCCTGGACGCTTTCTCCTGGCGCCGTGGGGAAGGGCGCGGGCGAGCACCTCTCGTGCTCACCCTGTAGCGACACGAGCACAAGGGCGGCGCCCCTTGTCTGCGTGTGGCGAGGCGTCCCATCGCTGGGCGCCATCTCGCCCGGAGCGTCGGCCACACAGGCCTCAGCAGCGACCCTCACGTGGGTGCTGCGCTCCGCGCTCGTCGCCGGGCACGCGTGTGCGGACGCTCCCAGGCCCGCTCATCTCCTCTCCGAAGAGCCTTGCCCGCGATGCGGTGGCGGGGGTTTTGGGCTTTAGCCGAAGGCCAAAATGTTTTGGGAAAATGCTTTCATATGGGGCTTTGGGACCATTTTTAGGGTGGCGGGGAGGAGGGGAGGGGAGGGGAGGGGAGGGGGGGGGGAGGGCTTTGGTCAAAACCCCAAACGATTTCAGGGCAAATTCTTTTGAAATTCAACACTCTACAATGGTACGGCGTGTCATGATGAAACTGCGCACCATTTCTAGGAATCGTGTGGAGAGCCCAAACGTCACGACGTTACAAAAACTGCACTATGGCGCCATTATTCCTAACGTTTTCAATAGGAAACATGGATTCCTCTAAGAATTCAGGACCGGAGTCTTCAGACTTTGGTTCATGTGATGATTCTTCCGGTTCAGACGATCACTTTTACGAGAACTTTGCAGATGTGGTGAATAAGACGAAGACGAAAGTCGTGAAGCCGCGACGCGGTTCGCGTATGCCGTCGTTATTTTGCGATTCAAGCGAAGAAGATGCTCGAGTTCCTCGAGAAGGTTTACCAACCAAAAGGTTCTATGGGCCCAATAATATTCAGGAGAACCTTAGCAATGTTGCGGGGCTCATGAAGGAGGATGAGGAATGCAAATGCGGGCGACGATATCTATACCGGAATATCCTAGTTCACTAGATATCAGAGGTCCCGAACTGTGTGTGGATAAACTGTCAAGATAAGTAAACCCTAAGCTAGATATGCCGGTCAGGGCTGCCTATATATACAGATTTCAGCAATCTATCGCGGTTCGAATACCGCCCGCTGCACGAATACGCACGTGGGAAGGCCAAGCAAACGGGCCGCGAGTTCAAAGCCGGAGTGATGACGGAGCTTGTGGCCGCTAGGAGACAGAAGCCGGGCACGCAGAAACTGTTCATCCCAATGCACGGCTCGCTCTCCTTCATGAACAAGCCGGTCTGCAAGGATGCGTATCGAAGACTGCACTTCATTCCGATAGGCACATGGGAGAAGTGGCATGCCGTCGCGTGTGGAGGTGATGTACTGGTAAACAGAAAAACACAAGCCATAATTAGAACCAGGAGCCACGGGTAGGTGGTGGGAAACACAGATAACGAAGAAAGCGGACAAGAATATAGGGAAACCGAAAGACACACGCCAGAATTAGAACCAGGAGCCACGGGTAGGTGGTGGGAAACACAGATAACAAAGAAAAATGACGAGAATCTTTGTCTTTTTTCGAAAGACAACTTGTATGCCGATCCCACCAACCTCAACTGGGCGTGCTTCCTCGAGTACGCGGAGCATGAAATATTGCCATGGGCGGAGTCCCAGCCTCAGAACGCCCAGCTCCACATGAAGGCTCTCCGACCAGCCGAATGTTTCGGGTGCTGCAAGTTCAAGCGGGGTGGTGTGTACCAGGTGAAATTCACGCAGTTTCGAATGCATCTGCGCTCCTACCTCCGCCTTAAGGAGATTAAGATGCGCAAGCGTAAGGATTGCGCTGGGAAATGTACCAAGTGCGAGGTACAATCGAAGCAGCGCCGTGCGGCGAAGACCCCGAAGGATCTCGAGGATTGGAAGCAGTTCCACGATAAACACACCGAGGACTACCGTTTCGAAAGAAGTGCGTACAACAGCAGGCGTGCTGATGGTTCGAACGTGTTCGGGAGCACCGACTCGTTCGGGTTCGACGGGGCGGCGAACAACAACACCGTGTGTCCCCACTTCCCCGTGAAGGTGAAGACGACGAGCGACAAGGCTGGGAGTTTTTACCACCTTCATGTGCAGGCGGTTGTTATGCATGGCACGGTGTTGTACCGATGTGCATGTTGATGCCGTGGGTCCCTGGCAAATACGTGAGCATGTGCCTCACCACCTTCAACATTCTGCTACGGTACGTGGTCGAGCAGACTTCCCATTTTTGGCGTTGTTAAAGGGTGTGAACGAACCGCTGTCGAGGGCAAACAGTGCCGTTTGCTAGTTATTAAGTATGCAAATGTAAGCTATCGCTTGCCCGCCCCAACTTTGTTGCGCTACTGCAGGCACACCCCCTTGTGATTTTAATCACATTAACTGAAGTACAATTTTTTTAACGTTCGTAAGGAATATACATGTGTTCACAAGGTGAATACCTTTTTCTCTCTCTCTTGATCGACCCCATCCGTAACCGCATCAGCTTCGTTTGCAGTCGCGACTGCAAGCTAAGTTGACGCGGTTCAAGATAGGGTCGACTAATTCACGGCAGCCGAGGGGTGTTCATGCGTTCTAGCGCAAGAAACTTGGCAGATATATTCGTATCGATAATATGAATGTATCCCGTAAGTTTCAGCGCATGCCGTCGAGTACGCTCGAAACGGTCACATCTTGACAAGAGGATAAATCCAAACCCAAAACGCCTCTTGTCAAAATGCGACTGTTTGAAGCATACTTGACGGCAGGCCTTGCAACTTCCAGGATGTATTCAGAATATTGTTATGTGTATATCTGCCACGTTTCGTGAGTTGGAGTGCACGACAACTCCAATTCTTCAAAGCAATTTTGGGTTTGGGTAAATCAAACCCCAAACCGAAAACGCCTCATGTCAAGATGCGATTGTTTGAAGCATGCTTCAAGGTATGACCTGCAACTTCCAGGATATATTCATAATATTGTTATGAATATATCTGCCAGGTTTCGTGAGTTGGAAGGCACGACAACTCCAATTCTGCAAGGCAGTTTCGGGTTTGGGTAAACCAAAACCCAAACCGAAAACGCCTCATGTCAAGATGCTAATGTTTGATTGATGCTTCAAGGTATGACCTGAAACTTACGGGATACATTTTTCTTTATTCACTTGACTAATGCACGGCCCATCAACCAAAATACGGCATGGACTGGTATATACAATGTATTTTTAGACAGATGATGGTCTAACTGCAATTCAAAGCACTTGAAAGAGAGAAAGCGCTTCGTGGTCCAAAGCTGCCATGCTGAAACTCATATTTTCTCATGATATATATTGTGAATCTAATTCATTCGAAAAATAGCTCTTGCCCCGCACAATGAGGATATTACTTTTACGAGTCTTTCCTCATGAAACCAGACCAAAGATATGCATTGCATTGGCCGCGCTGCCGCCTCCTTTCGAGCGGTAGATCAGCAACAGTTGGAGCCACAGGGCTCCTTGGCATCTAAGTTCACAAAATAATAATAATAATAATAATAAATATATATATACAACGTATATATATATATATATATATACACATACATACATAACAATAATTTTGTTTGGCTGCCGATGGCTAGAGAACAAGTTGGGTCGAGCGAGAAGAGTTAGTTATTATCCTGGTGGTGAAATTTATACACATAGAACAGACTGATGAATTTGTGGATGCCAACTGTCACGAGTGTGAAGAAGAGGCTGAGAGAAAAGCATGTCAAAGGGGACGACGGGACGATGGAGGACAAAAAACTTAGTGCACGAGCCAAAAGTGATGTGCTCGCCGACGCGGCAGTGGGCACAGCTGCAGAGATCGCAGTGGGCACAGTGGTGGAGATCTCAATTGTCAGTACAGCCCGTAATCCAAACGCAACCGCTGCAGCAATAGAGGTGAGTCGTAGCCACTTAAAGTTTCTGAGGGCTCCCTGGCAATGAGTGCAATGCTTCACGTGCGCGTTGTAGACATCGAAGAGGCGCTCTGGGTCGTGCTCTCGCGCGGGTAGTGTGCTACTGCTTCCCGAAATTGACTTCCAAGGCACCGCGTATTTACCGTAAACGTCTACCTCGCCATTGCGCTCCAACCAACGACGGAAGTTGATGGTCGCGCGGTCGGCGATGGTGGGCATGTAACAGGCATTCAACCACTTCTTGTCCTCACGCGCGAGGATTTTCTCTTGGTGATGAAGCAGGACGAGGTCCTGATGCAAAAAAAGCGATCCGAGGATGTGTAACGCCCATTTCGGCATGGGCAAGGTGAACATACCGAAGCCCGTCGAGCCCCCTTTGCTGCTCCTCGGGGACACCATGACATTGCAGCCGATGAGGCGCGAGTGTCCTGCACGCGCCAGCGACTCACACAACCTTACAGAATGCTTGCAACGATTGCGTTCAAGAACAAGGATGCTGTTCAAAATTATCGTCTGCTGCTCGTTCCAGTATTTGTGCGGTGGGTCGAGACCTGAGCCTTCTTACAGGCACCCAAACCGAAACTATGCGAGTGGTATTCTACGGGGATGATGGTCCAAGTGCTACCTGGGGTGGTGGGCACATTGAAGAGCGCGAGGTAGGTTTGGTTCTCGCTTCCGCGGTCCGATAGCCCGATACGCATGAGGCAAGGCGGTTTGAAGCTGAACTCGCCGATCTCGAACCCTTCGAGGTCGTTAAGCGCGCGATGGACCGGCATAGTGACCGGCACCGCTTGAGTATAGCGGTTTCCTGTGATGTTATGGTGTGACACAGGGACGTGCGCTGGATCCGTAACGTTTTCCATAAAGGCCTCCCATCCGTATGGAAGGTCGCGTAGCCCCCACGGGAACGGGACCACGTTGTACTCTCGCTCGTCCTCAGGCTGGTCCTGAATTACCAGCTCCGGCATGCGCTGGGGTTCCTTCAGGAGACTCGCCAGGAGACCGTCCGCGCCTCCTTCGGGCCACACCCAGAGGAGTCCGTCGTCGTATCGCGTTGGGAAAGACTTCACGCAAGCACGTGGACTTGCACACAGCTTCTCCTGCGAGTCCGCCTGAGGTATACTGACGCACTTTCCGGCCCCATCGAAACGCCACGCGTGGTATGCGCATAACAGGGTCCCGTCTTCCTCCACTCGACCCTGTGACAGGGGCGCGAGCCTGTGAGAGCACTTATCTTCGAGCGCCCTCCACTCTCCACTGCCGTCTTTCCAGAAGACCATATCGATTCCCAGCAGAGAGAACCTTGTCGGACGAGTTGGGTCGAGACCATCAATGACATGGCACGGATACCAATTCTTTTGCCACTGAAACGTCGGGTCATTAGCGAGGTGAGAATTGCTTGCGCTTGGCTGCTGAGTGCGTACGTCAGGGGCGCTTGTGCTGATCCCAACCCGTTTGTCAGAAGTCGCAAGAGGCTTGTGGGCATAGCGGCGGGATGTGGGCGGGTGCGCAGAGCGGTGACGTCCTGCTAGCAAACCTGCGTGGAGCTTCCGCTTGCGCAAAGGTCGGTTTACTCCATAGGTGAAAGAGCACGCTTGAGCCAACATCTCTCACGTCTCTTTTGGTGGGTTGGCGTTGGGTGATTTCGGTGAGTTTTCCAGTTCGAGTTAGACCATTATTATTTGGAAAATTTGGGTTATTGTAGAAGCAACGCACGCGAACCCTAACTTAGGCTAAGTTTAGGGTCGCCAGGCCCGTCTGCCTGAGCGATGCCACACCACGTCTGTGGCATCGGGACGGGGCGGGGGGAGTCATCGATCAAGGGATCGATGACACGTCTGGTGCTTGACACGAGAAGTTAGTTAAGAACTGTCTGTCCCGTCCTTAAATCTGGTTTGGGTAAAATGAAATTTCGTCGCGTCGCGTAACTTTTGATCGCAGCGATTTGATTGGTTGGAAAACTGTAAAACGCTACGCAAAAGTTACGCAAGAGCGTCGCGTCGCGGAGATGTTTGGACAAACATCTTTTGCGTAACACGCTATCTAGATACGCAGAGATGTTTTGTCCAACATTTACGCGACGCGACGCTCTTGCGTCGCGTTTTTTGGTTCCACGTAGGCAAAATTTGAAAACTGTTCGTCAGATCAAATCGGAGATAAAATAAATGGACGCTCCTTGGATATGCGACGCAAGTGTACGCTCCACGTAGGCAGGTGCGACGCCTTCGAGAGGACATTCCTCCCGCGAAAGGCCTCTTTGGAAACCTCCAGCCGTGGAAAATTTCCTGTTCAGGGATTCTTTGACTTTATTACGTCAAGCATGTGGAGCCACGTAGGCATGGGCCGTCGTGCACACCGTCGCAGTACGCCGATTTCTTCATCCTTAAATCTGGTGCGACGCGACGCGACGCGACGCGACGCGACGGCCGTAATCTCCAAACCAGATTTAAGGACGGGCCTCATTCTGTCTCGCGACGGCGAGGTAACACTTTTCGCCGACCCGTAGAGCTGCCCAACTTAAACTGATCCGTTCATTTTTAACAGTGGTAATTTTCCGAATCCGACAGTCCATATACGATTCCAGAGATCAAAATATGATACATTCCTTTGTTGCTCTCTTCGGACCTTCCGATGTTTCCGATCTGAAAACATTGGACGGCTCAACTTTAGTTGGGCACCCCTACCGTAAACGCGTGCACCTCCCCCGGAAATTTCCATATGGTGAATTTATTGCGAACCCCTGCTCTTTATCTCTATGACGGTTTGCCCTCCAATTCTGGAGGGAACCCCCGGGGCAATGATTCAGCTGCATTGTGCGAGCTGTAGCGTAGGGCCCATAGCCATATTTCGGTGCACAGGGGTCGATCATGGAGAGAGAGACTTTCACCCCCCCATAAGGTGGGGGAGAGTGTCTCCTGTTTCACCCCTCGCCCTGAGGTGCCACATCCGCATTTGTCATTCTGCAGTTTCCGACCCGCTAATAAAACAACTAAGTTATTTTATTATCTCATCTCAGAGTTTGCACCCGCCTTTCGACTGCCTACGGACGCTTCGTTTTCCTTCGGTCTGTGTGATATATAATATGCATTATATATGTATATCACACTCTCCATCAAGTTATGGGCTATCACCGCTGTTCTGTGGTTGGTGATTGTGTGCGTGCTTTCCTTAGATCCCGCAGCCTTTGCGGTATACCGCGACACACCGTCGCGTCATCTGACTGAGCGCCCACCGCTCTTTTATCACATCTAACTTCCACTTGGGACTACACCTGTCCTGTTGGACTTACATCTGCTTGGGACTACATTTGTTCCTTGGGTACGTGCGACATCATCACGTCCAACGACGACATCTGACCGCAGCACCTCTGCTGCAACAAAATCGGCTTACCGTGCGACGTTTTTGACGCTACCACCGTTTTTGTCGTCGAATTCTACCTCAATTAGGTATTTTCATCGCTGGGAATTGTCAATTGCACGAAATTTCACGTTTTCACCTCGAAACCAAGCGTGCTCTCAATATCTGGGCAGCAGCACCTCTGCTGCAGCAAAATTGGCCTGCTGTACGGGGTTTTTGACGTGACCGGAGTTTTCCTGGCGAAAATCTACACGAAATTGACTTTAACATCGCTCGATTTGGTTCATTTTTCGAGAAGTTATTCCTTCGCTTGGGAACCCTATCTTTGAGTGTGCAGCATTTTGCAGTCTGCGGTCTGTGACCATGTCCACTGCACGCCAGCGTGCGCGTATGGCTGCTGTGCACTCCACGGTGGTGTGCCTCCGTTTACGTCGACAACATCTTACCGTTGGCTGTCATCTGGTGGTGTCTGGTAGTGCTCATGCACCAGACGCCAACTTCGAGTCCAACATCACCATCGTCGACAACAACTTTGACCTCTGTGAGCTCGACACTCCGCATTCTACACCTCCACCCAGCGCATCCCTTGGTTGCCATCTGGTGGTGTCTGGTGGTGTTCTCACCAGTGCTCACGCCCACCTCGACATCTCTCTCGTCACGTTTGCAAAGTGCGAGGCGTTCGTCGCGCGCACTCACCGCATTTTTGATCTTCGCCCTTCTCCCCCCCCCTATTGCGAGTCATTCGTTTTGGTGGTGCTGGACGGCTTTGGTCTTTGGCCCCGCTTGGGCATTGGTTGAACAATTGTTCACTTCAGCGGCACTTGGCTTCTTTTTTCATCGAGAGCGCCGCCGCCGCCTTGCAGTCTGCTTGGCAATTTAGCAGCCTACCCCGTGGGAGTAGTGATCCCCACGGCACATGCATGGGCGTAAGCCCCTAGAGCGCGCATCGCAGGATTAGCGCAGGCACAGCCGTACTAACTGGGCTGGAAAAGGCCCCTTGAATCTGGTGCACGTGTTCGATTAGGGTTTCCCTGTTTGTGATTGCTGATCATGGCACCTCACACCTTCGGGGTGAGGTGGTGTCATGGAGAGAGAGACTTTCACCCCCCCACAAGGTGGGGGAGAGTGTCTCCTATTTCACCCCTCGCCCTGAGGTGCCACATCAGCATTTGTCATTCTGCAGTTTCCGACCCGCTAATAAAACAACTAAGTTATCTTATTATCTCATCTCAGAGTTTGCACCCGCCTTTCGACTGCCTACGGACGCTCCGTTTTCCTTCGGTCTGTGTGATATATAATATGCATTATATATATATATATCACACTCTCCATCAGTCGAGTAGGTCCCTTGGGATAATTTGTACGCCGTGGGGCTAAGGGGGGCGAGAAAAACCTGCAAAAGTTTTGCAGAATTTCTGGGGGTTAGTCATAGAAGTCCGGAGGGGGTACTCAGTGTGGTGGGTGGGTGAACTGAAGGTGGGCTGTCGAGTGATTCCCTTGATGGCTAAGGGCGTGCGAGCTACTCGGATACTCCACAAGACATGACTATAAGTCCCCTGAGGGGTGGGGGATGGAGGGGTGGGAGAATAGTGGGATGACAGCCCGTGGCTGGCACTCGCGAGAGGTCTACGCGACCGAGTAAAAAATGGTATCGATTTTCTGAAAAAACTGGACCGTCATGGCTAAGGGCGTGCGAGCTACTCGGATACTCCACAAGACATGCCTATAAGTCCCCTGAGGGGTGGGGGGTGGAGGGGTGGGAGAATAGTGGGATGACAGCCCGTGGCTGGCACTCGCGAGAGGTCTACGCGACTGAGTAAAAAGTGGTATCGATTTTCTGAAAAACTGGACCGTCATAGAGTTATAAGGACGAACCCGGGCAAATTACTTACTTACTTACTTAAATACCTAATCAAAGCTCGAATCCCAACGGGCGACACAAACGAAATTTCGATCTGACGACGTCCAAACGATAAGGATGACATCGCAAGTTCGCCGCATCGCCACATCGCCAGTTCGCCACGGTATTCGCGTGTCCACGTGTGCCGCGACGCGACGCCACCCCGACGTTATGGCATGGCATGGCAAACGCGGTGTTCAGAATACTATTAACTATACACTTCCACAGAGACACAAAACGGAGAATTGCAATCGTCAATAAAAGTTAAAACTCGGTTACACTTACTGATCGTATCGTGCCAGTGCCGTCCGATCGCAAAATAACGTCAAATATTCGGTCGCAGCTCGCCGGCCTAGTGGAGATCTTCATGAAGGGGGTGACTTTGTGTCACTGGCAGTCAACCCCCTTTCTGTGTCACCCCTCACTGCGAGTGTCACTTGCAGTCTGTCACGTGCTTTCCGACCGACAATCCGACACACACAAAACCCTACGTAATTGTGTTATCAAATTGTCTTAGCCGTTTTGCCCGTTCCTGGCTGTTTCCTGAAGCTGTGAATATATATCTTGACTATATATATATCACACTCTTCGTGAGGTTATCGGCCTGTTCCACGTATTTTCGGGAGCGGTGCTTAGCTATTTCCCGTATCTATTCGCATCTACGTATCTACACATCTTCGTATCTTCGGCCGCGCCGTATCTTCAACGCATCTATATTTCAACGTCTGCTTCAACGTATCTCTTCACGTATCTATTCGCGGCCACGTATCTCCCGGATCTCTTCCGCGCATCTTCGTTCATCTACGTTTTCCCTTTGAGTTCTCTTTCGTGTCCACTTCTTTATCAACGCATCTACTTTGTCAACACGATTTTACTTTACGCTCTGGCTGGCAGCACTTATCCTGCAGCAAAATTGGCTTATCTCACGAAGTTTTTGACCTGACCGGCGTTTTCCCCGCGAAATTTGACCCATCATTGGTTTTTTCATCGCTGGAAATGGTTAATTTTACAGAAATTTAAGTTGTCGCCACAAACCCAAACCTCTTCCCCTTCAGATTTTACAGTTTCAGTGGTCATGGCTTCTTTGCGTCAGCGTGCCCGCATGGTAGCGTTGCATTCTACGCTGAACTTACTTGGACAACGACATTTTACCTTTGGCGACGCTCTGGTGGTGTCTGGTGGTGCTTGCGCACCAGACATCAACCTCGACACCAACATTTCCGTCGTCGACGACAAGCTCTCTGACTTCCACGACTTCATCTCTCCGCTTCCCTCGCCTTCGCCTTACACGCCCCCTAGTCACCATCTGGTGGTGTCTGGTGGTGCTATCGCACTCACTTCGCCCCTCGCCATCGTCCCTTTTGGGTTTCTTCCCATGCACTCAATCACGTCCCCTCTCCGCATTTTTCACTTTCCACCTCCCTACCCCCTCTCCATCGACGCATTCGCTTTGGTGGTGCCTGGCCGCTTTTGGCTCTGGCACCGTACAGGGATTGGTTGACCATCACCTTGGTGGCACTCGACACCCTCCACCATCGAGGGCACCACCGCCGCCGAAATTCATCCCCACCAAGAATTAGAACAGACATCGGCAGTTTTGTGTTGTGACCTAGCAATCCTAGACGTGCAGTTGTTGCTTAGCCATCGCCCGCGCGGGGATCCGCCACTAGATGGGCTGAAACAGGTCCCATTGGGCCGAGCAACATTTGTGTACTAGCTAGGACCTAGGGTAAATTGCTGCATCCTGCCTGTGACCTCACACCTTCGGGGTGAGGTGGTGTCATGAAGGGGGTGACTTTGTGTCACTGGCAGTCAACCCCCTTTCTGTGTCACCCCTCACTGCGAGTGTCACTTGCAGTCTGTCACGTGCTTTCCGACCGACAATCCGACACACACAAAACCCTACGTAATTGTGTTATCAAATTGTCTTAGCCGTTTTGCCCGTTCCTGACTGTTTCCTGAAGTTGTGAATGTATATCTTAACTATATATATATCACACTCTTCGTGAGATCTCTAGATCGACTGGCCTAGTAATTGTATGCGGATATTGACTGGCATTATTTTTCGGATTTTATGGTTGTAATATTATATTTATTGGTGTATTCCTGACACGCGTTTGAGACGAGCAGAGTTCAGGATGGCTAAAAAGTCGGGTCGTAAAAATCAGCCGCCAGAACCACTTCTTGCAAGCGTTGAGATCCATCTTAGACAGGTTACGAGTCGCGCTTCAACAACCCTACACATGTTAAAGTTGGCGAAGGGAAATTTTACCGCACTTATCTGCGAGGAAGCTCGTGGTTCATCCCTCTTGTCTCTCTCTGACTCTCAAGTTGTTTCGCTAAATCTGCTCGAGGCCATCCGACTTGTGGGCACAAAGACAACTGTCACAGTGTTAAGAGCTGAAAGGGCCCTAATCTCCACTCAGAAAAGTGACATTTCCCAGCGCGCAAAGCATTCAGTAGCAAAAGGTACCACACACAGTGATGGGCCCAGCGCACAGACTCGGACACGCATAAATCTTCGAATAGCGCGCAGAGAAAAACAACAGTCTAATAAAAGCGACATAGTGCCGACAGACTCCTCATGTCACGGTTTGCTGGATGTGACACACCGACAGTAAAGACTGTCACCTGTCACTTCCTATAGTAGGCTGGGTGACCGTCACCAGTAGACGGGAAACACCCGTTAGTATTTATGTGTATCTCTTTTATCAATCTGAGACTTTTACCGTTCTGATATCGAAACCCTTAACTCAGGGTTTATTCTCCGTTATCCGATATATACACCCGACTATATATCTGACAGGTTTGGCCCCACTTACGTTTTATTTAGCCACTGCGACACCGCGAGGATGATTGGCTAAAGCCGGACGCTTGGGATGGAGTGAGGCGCTCCGCGCGTGGGAGTGCCGGCAGTCGCGGGTATGGCCTAAGTTTTGTGGGTTGATTTACGGCTGGCTGTAGGCCTTTGAGGGCGTCTTTTCTACGGGATTTAACGTTGGATTGGTTTACGCATCCTGGTTGGTCACCACACCGTTTCGTATCGGCCGCCATCTACCACACGACTTCTCGGAATTTCTGCTCTCTCACGGCATCCGTATCGACGACCCACCACATTTCTTGGCAGGGTAGAAGTCTTACCGTGGCGGGCCGGCCCGGGGCCGCAGAAGCTCGCTCCGGGCCGAAATCGGGCCGAAGGTGATTTCGCCCCCGGGCCGCACAAAAATTTGAGCCGGCCAAGCTTCGGCCAAAAATATAGGCATTTCATGCCACTTTTTATCAAATCCCCATACTTAATTTCAAAATTTAGCGCCTGCGGCGGGCATTTTTCGTCCTTGACCGTTTTGGCCGAAAGCGGGCCAGAGGAAATACAGTTTACGGGCCGTAAAGACTTTTGGAAGACTTCTACCCTGTTTCTTGGCCGCCCGAGACTACCGCATTTTTTCCCCACGTCTTCTTGCCTCACTCCACCCCTATAGTCTTCTTCATCATGGTTGCTTCTACTAGATCAACGGCTAGCATGGCGCATCGCCGCCGCACATTAAGCACAATCTTTGACTCCGTTGCTGCCAGGCATGCCAACACGCCCGCAACCCCGACAGCGGCACAGCCGGCCGCTAATTCGGCGGGTGCTACATTTTTGGCATCGGTACGCACCTTGCAGCGGGAGCACTTCGACATGAAGGTGGTGAAGCACGTCCAGCGCAAGTTGTTCGACGGCAAAGAGGGGAGATTTTCCGGTGCGGAGCCCCACGCGGCGGCCATCTTCACGAGAATGGTCTCTGCCCTGCAGGCAGCGTTCGTCACTGAGGACACCGGTTTCCTCCCGCTCTTCACGCTGGACGACGCTACTTTGGCCGTCCGCGTGGAGGCCAACAATTTATTGTTCTCCACGATCGAGCTGCTGATCGACCCCTCGTCGCCCGCAGCGGACTGGTTGGACTCGTCCAACGCCAGCTTCCCAGCAGACGGTAAGCGTGTCTTGCTCGAGTTCGCCCGTAGGATGATCCCGGATGACATAATCTAGGGGCCTTCAAAATGTAGGGTCCCCCCCCCCCGTGCACCCGAAGCGCGCCGTGTCACACCCGATGACATCCTCCATCCAGGTTACCGCAGAGCGGTTTTCAGGTCGGGGAAAGCGTTGCACCAGATCACATCAGGGATTCTTCACGGGAAATCCTGGACTACAGTCAGCATGTTTCCATCTCGTTCGATTACTTCTCTCTTTATCCAACGGTCATTGATCGGGGTTTTTACTTCATTTTTTTAACCTTTTTTTAATCCGAGATTCCATTTTGGCTTCCGATGGCTGATGCTTGGCTGATGCGATACGGAATATACGAAATGACCCGTACCCAACGCAAGCCTGCGAAGCGACCGATGGAAAGAACCGTTCAGTCACGGCTTTCTTTTCACCGCAAACAGCAGTATACTTCGTATATATATACTTCGAAAGAGGTGAAGGAGTCGCAAAACATAGGATAACACAATGGAGGAAGTTGCCGAGATACCCCTGAAGACACCTAGAAGAAAACCCCGTTCAGAATATGACGTGCTATCCACCGACCTCAACTATCCCATCTTCGACCCTCAAACGGGCGAAATCATTCGCTTCGCTCTCAAAGAGACGCACGTGGGCGAGAGCGTCATTGTTCAGGGCAATGAGCGAGGGCGGGATGTTGAGTGGCTAGCACTCATCACCGGCATTAAACATAATATCGGGTCCCACGAGGGCGTTATAATAGGGAAGCACCTCCAGCTTCAGATTTATGAGACCCCCACGTCTCTTCGGGAACGCCTAGGTTTAGCTCGATATTGCTGAGTGCTCACCATTTCTTTATCAAGACACGTTGCCAGCTCGCCAATAGATATAGTGTTACACAAAGTAGACATACCATGCTCAATCAACTTAGAGATAAGTGACTTGTGGTGTACTAGAGCAGATTCCATCTGCTCGGAGTCAATAATGACGCCCAATTTGCTTCCAATCTTCGCATTGAAATCAGCCATGTCAGCTTGCAATTTTTGAAAGGTATCTTCTTCGGTCTCTGCCAAGTGTTGCACCCTGGAAACACCACCACATATCCGATTGGTGGCACTCACTCAAATGACGGTGCTCGGGCGATAATCTCATGTTAGCAATGCTCAGGCAGTGCATGCACTCAATGATGCCTGGCTTGCGCACTCCAATGACGTTGCTCAGGCAGTGTGCTCGGTAGACTAATTGTATGTGATTGATTATAGCAATGGGGAATAGTTACTCACCGTTGTGTAGCTGCCTCATTGGCCTCCAAACACTCTGGGTCGGGTCCTCCGAGCTGTGCCTGCTCTCTGTAAATTGAAGCCATGAAAATCATTGCATGCTTGATACGTAAATGCATACCATAATACATCATGGTGCCAATGAATATTAAGCAAATAACGAACCTGACACGTTGTTCAGCGAGGTCTAAGCGCTCGTCTCTGAGTTCACGAAGGTTTCGGTTTGAAGTCTCAATATCTGTTTGCATTCTTAAAACTTTACTTCTGCAGCCTAATAGATTCAATAAACGGCTTTTCAGACTAGTACAAACCGAGAGGTTGCGATCTTTGCGTTGTTGTCCCTTGCTGATGCCCAATCTAGGACAATCATACTCACGTTCCTTGTGGTTCAATTGGCATCCTAGTTGCTTATTACGGCTATTGGCAGTTGCAAGATCTGTTTGTGTTGTCCCCAGCTCGGTTTGTAGTTCGCGAATCTGCGAGTCACGCTGCTCAATTTCTGTTTGAGCTTTGCTGGTTGATTCCGTGAGCTGTTGTTGAATGTCTGTAATAGATTGTTTCACACCTGCCAAAGACGTTTCCACCTGAGCTAGTTGCTCCTTAGTCACTCTTAATTCCTCAGACAGCTGAACATTCCGGCTCTCTTGTGCTTCGAGGACATCCACCAGTCCCCAGCTACAAACCCACTCGATGAACTGCACGCTGGGGCTCTTGCACTTTCGGCTCTTACACTGGGAGGATTGTGCTTGGCGGCAAGCAGGGCAATCTGTTGCGTTCCACAAGCCGCCCAATCTCTCTAATAGAATGTTCCATCGAGTTCGGTCTGCTCGAGTTACTCTAACTCTGATCTGATCGCTTTCATGTTTTTCTGCATCCGTACCGGCATTCGAGGCGCGTCCGGTCTTGCCAGTTCGATTCCGTTGCACTATGGGAGGAGGTGCCCGAGGCGTTGAAAACCCACGTAGGATTGTGCGTGGATATTTGGCGTTGAACTCGGTCAGGAGTTCCGATGTATCTGGAATCAACTGGGCGGCAACTGCAGTCGCTGCCGTCGCAAACCCCGTTACGGCATCCGCAGGAGGTCCCCCGTTAGCCGCGGCGGGCTGTACGAGAGTTTGAAGAATCGCGTAAAACAGCAGCGTGCGAATAAAGTATTTGGAATTCCGAAAAACAGTTATCCTGGAGTCCAGCGAGCTTTTGGTAGAACGCCACACCGCAGACGTGAACTTTTCACCAGAAAGTTGCTTGAAGCGTGTTGCCAGTGAGTATGCAAAAGGCAGCATTGGCTCGTTGCGACTAATGTGATTGCCACTAGAAGAAACCTCAGCCCACCAGTAGATTTGCTCCTTAGATGAACGAGCGTGATATTCCCAAGCTCTAAAGGAACGGACAACACTGTCGTAAAACGCTGCGTCTATTCCGCTCGTCGTCGAAGAAGAGTCCACGATACGCATGGTGATGGAACGTTCGTGCATTGTGCTACTTATGAGCGGGACCGAAAATACACAGTGCAGTTCCATAGCAGTTGGAAGTGCACGCGGTGTGCTTTCTGGGACTGGCGTAAAAGCGCAGCACATATCACAACATGACAGACCACACATAAAAAGCGCGCACAACGCAAGCACGCTTTTGCTTCTGGGATACATAGTCAAGGTTCGAAGAAAGCGTGAAAAAGAGGCTGTTCTCGCCTTGGGCGGACAGGGAAAAGTGAGACTAGCAGCAACTACGCTGCCTTTACTGTGCTCTACTCGACTGGGACACACTTGGGAGTTTTCAAACAGTCAACGGAGGACGCGTTGACGTATTTCAAATATTTGGACGTGATAATAATCACGCATATTGTACACTGTAAACGCCGCGACGGCACGAACACTCAAAACATATTAGATAAAAGGTCTGAGAGGTCGAGCAAGCGCCCCAAGATCCCTCAAGCACATGTTCGCGCGCTGCCTGCATAGAACAACAAACCCTCGGGAAACTTGTGGGATGCAAACGTGTATACTTCTGTTGAACGTCATATTTTTCATGGAAGCACTTTTGTCGGAAATGAATATCCTATTACATAGTTACGCAGTTTGGTAGCACCGTGAAAGGAAACCGCTTACAAAGACTTAGAGGAAAGACTCTGGAAATCTTTCGTTATCGTTTGCCTGCGCCCGAGACCTTCGGGAGCAGGTTAAATCGCGATCGAACGGTAATTACAGTCATCTGTCGTTTCAAAACTTGACATTTCGACTGCACGACCAATCCTGCATCTTGGAGGGTGTCACAAGACAACCTCCAAACATTACCATTGGTCAGTCGTTGCTCTCCGGCACTCCGGATTGTCGAAGGCTAGGCTACAAAGAGTCACTCTACAAAGAGTCACTCTACAAAGTGTCACGATGTAAAAGATATCTATGATTGATGACACACTTACGAATATAAATCTTATAGTTCAACTCTAAACAGTGGCTCTATATGTCATCATCTTTAATTTTGGAAAGATTTAATATCCCAATTAATTCGAGAAAATGCATACAACCAGGTAAACGTGTTTGAACAGGTGCCACTTGGCAACTGTGGATCGTCTCGCCGATCAGAATCGATTCCATTATTATTCCAAATGGTTGCAGCACACGTCTGCTGGTGACGGGATGGGTTCGTCCGAATGTCGTGTGACGCAGTGACGCAAGACGCCTTTACCGGAGGTCACAAAAATAATTGGAGAGCGTCTTCGGGGCATCGATGTCATGTCATGTTGGGGACCCCTTCCAGGGGCAAGCGGACATGTTTGCCGTCCGCATCGCTGCGGGCGTGGACCCTCATGGACCCATTGAGGACTTCAACGCCGCGCTCAAGGCTGCGAGGACGAGATCGACGCTCCAGGACGAGGACGTGAAGTCCCTTTTCATCAAAGCACTCGACGCCACCTTCTACCAACCGGTGGTGTCCCGTTTGCTCCTTCACGACCAACGAGCCGCCCACGACCTACTCACCATTCAGCAGTGGGTGCGGGAGTGCTACGGCGAGCACGTGCGGGCGGGCACCGCCACCGCATCCGCACACCGGTACTCCCACGGCACGCACTTCATGGAGAAGGGCGTTGATGGGTCGGGTACGGCGGGTGAGATCGAGGACTTACGGACGATGGTACTCGACTTGAAGAGGCAATTAGCCACCTTCCTCGTCGCCGCCGAGTCCGAACCGTCTCCGCGGGGGTTTACCCCTCGCGCGGACAAACCGGACCGCCGGGTCAAGACCCGTTTCGCAGCCTCGCCCCTCCCCAAAGGGGGGAATTGGTCTCAATCCGTCTCGCGAAAGGTGGCCTTCCACCGCGAGAGCGGTGCGACAATCCCGTACTGCCAAAATCAGGTATGTGCTAAGGGGAAAGCGAGACATTGGCACCGGGACTGCCCGAACGGGGGCAGGACCGGGCTCTCGGCGTTCGCCTTCGCCGAGGAAGCCGAAAACTCCGTGCTGGCCGCGAAGTTCCAGCACGCCATCGACCACGGCGACCCCGTGGAATTCGACGCCCTCTGCATGCTCGCGGGCGGGAAGCCGGAGGTCTTCACCGATCTTTCGGCGTGCTCGTTCTGCGAGGAGGACGGTGAGGTCCTCGTGTCCGCTGTCGCCGAGTTCTCTGAGATGGCGCACGCGGCTGGAGCTTCAACGTTCAACATCAACACCTTCACTGCCGACTTGCCGGTGGTGTCGGGGCCGGCCGCGCACTCCCCGCCCGCGTCGGTTGAGTCCGAGGAGGATTGGACCGGTCCGCCAAACCCCTTCTGCCCTCCCGTCACCCGCACGTTTGCCGACTTCATTGAGGGCACGGGGATTGCATTGGTACCCGACGAGCCGGCCGCGAGCATGAACTTGCTCTCCGCGGTTGGGACGCCGGAGCGCGTGATCGACTACAAGCCCGCGGCTTACGCCACGAGCGACGATGACGACGGAGATGCCTCGATGACACCGCCGCGGCCACGGTACGGCTGCGGGAACGGCATTCCGAAGTTCGGAAGGTCTCTCCTCACTTCCTCCTTGGTGTGCGCACTTTTTGTAATTTGTGCCACCGCCGCGCCGCATCCCGTTGCCGGTGTCGGTGGTGCCGATGCGCGCACATGCACGGGTCCACCGGTCGGTGGTGCTCCGTGGACTGCCGCAGCAGTCCCGACTACGTGGGCTTCGCCAACTGAGGCGGATCATGACGTGCCGTGTGCTATCCCACCTCGTCGTCAGCGGCGGGAGCAGAGACGGCAGGGCCTCTACATGGCTCCGATGCCGTGGCATCCCGGGCCGCCACCGCCTGCCGAGTTGTTTGTGGACGGCCCTCCGCTGTCGCCGGCTTCATCTTCAGATGACGAGGCTCCACCGTCGGGCAGCACTTGGCAGCATCCCGGTGCGGTGCAGCCTCCCGTGATCGAGAACCCGTCAATTTCTTCTACGAATGATTCATCACCGGCCCCGGGGGCCGGCAACTGCTTCACAGTCACGATGCTCCGAGCCGGGCAGACAGCCCCGAAGACCACTAGTGGCTAGAATTAGTCACGCCGTGCCTGCCTGGGATTTAGCTGTAGTGTAGCCTCCTAGATGTGCAGAAGGGCTCTCTGAATTTGAGCTGTGTTTAGGGTTTTAGCAAAGTGACAGCAGTATCTGACAATCTTGCTGTGACCTGGGACCGCCCTGACCAAGAGTACAGGCCCCCAGTTGTGCTACAGTTTCCTCCTGAAGTTGAGTAGGGAGTTTGTTTCCTTCGTTCACTACTAGCTCCGGTCACCACCCTAGGTGGTGTGCTGGATGTGACACACCGACAGTAAAGACTGTCACCTGTCACTTCCTATAGTAGGCTGGGTGACCGTCACCAGTAGACGGGAAAGACCCGTTAGTATTTATGTGTATCTCTTTTATCAATCTGAGACTTTTACCGTTCTGATATCGAAACCCTTAACTCAGGGTTTATTCTCCGTTATCCGATATATACACCCGACTATATATCTGACACGGTTCGCTATGCGAACAGTATGTGTGACGCTGCTGTTATTGAACGGTGCTGACTTAGTGTAATGTCAATATATCCATAACGTGTACTGACATAAATATTTGTGTAAGTACTACGATAATTACTGTTATATATAGTTTTATAGTGATGTGCATCTGATGGGATGGTATACACAGTAACTATATATTGTATATGTACTTACTGATTGAGTACACTGAAGTAAATTGATATAAGTTAATCATACAGGTTTGTCTGTATACCACTGGACAGCATATCACAACTATGATGTATATCAATATTTTCAGTATACTGCTGTAATCCTGTATCTCATCTCATCATAATGTATGATGAGTTAAATGATAAATTTTCACAAGTAGCTCCGATGAGTATCCAACTTGATTAACAGGAGAACAGATGTCCAATCCCAAATCCTTCGGCATGGTACAACTGTATTAATTCCTGTCTTAATAATCAAGACTGGCATCTTATACTGCTTGAATTTTCAATATAGCACTGGACTTGCAAGTTCTAGCAATATGTCACAGTAAATACGTATGTATGACAGTATGCACAACCGCTATCGTGAGCAGGCTGTATGCGTGCATGTCAAGCAATAATGCATGGATGTATGTATATACCAAGCACAGTAGTAGCAAAGTATTTATGCACGTATGCATGTATACTGGATTTATATATATACATTTCTTGCACACAATCACAGTATGCCATGTGATAGTGATCTGTGATAATAATGATAAGTATGATAACAATGACCATTCATTCACAATCACAACATTTATGTGCATGACGATGCCGATATCGCACACACGATCTCTGCACAGCATGTGTGTGTATATCGATGATGGTGTCGCACACACTATCTCTGCGCAGCATGTGTGTGTATTGTTGGGCCTTATTTTATCATGCGTCGATCTGTCGCTGTATGCGCCCACTTGGTGCGATATTGTACGAACATCGAGATTTTACACACTATGTATGCGCGTGATACGAATTGTGTATGTCGCAGTCAATCTGCATACTGATGCATGCGTCGCATTGTACAAACTATGATCATCGCACATCTGCGTCGCACGGTATGAATTATGATCATCGCACATCTGCGTCGCACGGTACGAATTATGATCATCGCACATCTGCGTCGCACGGTACGAATTATGATCATCGCACATCTTTATGTATACTGTACGGGTCGCGCGGTACAATTGCGAATGTCGCTGTCGCTGATGATGAGATTATGTGCATCTCTGTCGCAGTTGATGAGATTATATGCACTGACGCTCATTTTCCATATGCGCGCTTAATTCTCGCACATCGTACCATACCCTGCGATTATTGACAGCATACATATATCGTGCGCACACCTCGTCGCGGTATATGCTGAATGTGATTTACGTCGCGCCGATAATTTTATGCACGATTCCGCTGATCGCTGACGATGTATTGAAGCGAAAGCTGTCGTGTATGTGCAGATATTCGACGGTATGTATGCGAACTCAGTCGCGCTGTATACAAATCAATATACGTATATGTGTCAAGTCTGCTGCACTTGAATTCTCGTTCTTCGCCTGAGCGGAAGAAAACCACTGTCACGGTTCGCTATGCGAACAGTATGTGTGACGCTGCTGTTATTGAACGGTAACGGCCAAACGCAATTTTCTGGTGGGTGTATGAGTGCAGCAGTCTGTTGACCAGAAGTGCTTGCTTGAGCCCAATGCTCCTCATATACTTCCAGTACTCTCACGAATCTCATGCGTTACCACCATCGGGTTGTGAACCCGAGAGCACTGGGTGAACTTCCCGCATCGGCTGGTCGATATCAGCCTTTGATGCTCGCATGCTGTTCAGTGCATGCTAGAAGCGAAGACGCGTCTTATCAGGACCCTTCGGTACTTCACGAACTTGTCTTGCTTCGCCATCTCGATGCCATATACTTGGCCTCTCGATGACAGATGTCACTCACCTTAGGTGGATGACAGGCATTATGATTGTACATGTCATAGTCGACCGTACTGACAATACTCGACGATTGTATGTCATTATGACATATGACATGACATGACATGACATGGTATGCCATGTATGACATGTATGACACATATGTCATCGGTCATATCCCTGACACCTCAACACCTTGCCCCATGATACCATCGAAGACACCCAAAGCAGAAGCGCCTGTGAAATCCGGCACTCTTGGCAATCAAACTGAAACGCCACAGTGTCGCGAACCCGTGCACAACGTGTCCCTACGGAATACAAATATATTGTCTCTGTCACAACACAACTTCTCTCACTGCGAATATCTCTTATTAAGTGCTCACTCAGCACCACGCATATTGTCAATAGGACACTGCACGAGAGAACAACACCACTTCCAACACTCAACTGATATTACAACAACCGTATCTTCAAAAAGTTCAATTTTTTTGGCAGGTTTATGCAACTTCATATGTACAAGCTCTTTTTCTCAACATGAAAAAGACTACAAGAATATAGTTCTGAGGCTCAAAAGTAAAGAAAGTGCTTCAGGCAAACACCAGCATTCGCACACAATATGATATCATAACATAAATCTCTGTAACATTAGACATTGTTGTTTTCGCGGTCTGAGCAAGAAATCTTCATATTCCTACTTTTGCGAAGGCAAAACAAAAATGAGCGTCCAGCTCAACTCTCCTGGCGCCGCCATATATCTCTTATCGCTATCTCCAGAATACTGTCACCAACTGTCTCGTCATTGTGACAACTTGTCAAGTTGTTGTCACCAGCTGTCTCGTCACTATCGCGACATGTGCTGCGCTCGTCACGCGTTCGTCACCAGGACTATTGTCTTAGGTGTCACAACCCAGATATAGTACACGACAAGCCGCGGTTTGTGACAGCTGTCGCGAACCCGTGCACAACGTGTCCCTATCGCCGGGGTAGGAAGTGGGCTGTGGAGTAGGCGTGTTCGAGGGGGTTGGGCCGGGTGTTTTGTGGGTGTCGCTGCTGGGGTGGGGTTGTCCATACCAAGGCCCGGTATCGATAACACGATAAGTCCGATTAATCGATTAATCAGACTTATCGTTATCGATCGATAAGTTCAAACGACTTATCAAAAATATCATTATCAATCGATAAGTTCGAATGACTTATCAATATCAATCGATTAGTTCAAACACGCTTTTGCAATCGATTAATCGATATGTCGCGTGCGTGGTACATATCGATAATTGTGCACCGTTGTATAGGGCGCACATTGTTTGGAATCCTGATATATCATGATATTTCATGATATATCGATCCAACCAATGAACTCTTGGATATCGTCAATCCTAAGATCAAAGATGGGAGCGCAACCTACACTTGGCCTTCGTATAGACGATACATATAGGGGGTAAAATCAGAGGGACCACTAGTTCCGCAGCCGCATTTCTTAGATCGATGGGTCGTGGTCGTGGAAAAGGGCCTAAGCGCCAGAAAACCGACGAGGTCGTGTTGCTCGCACACGGAAAGGGGCCCGTGAAGAGGACGCAGAAGAACACTTTCGACTGCCACGGTAGCGACGACGTTGATGCTGATATCATGAAATGGTGGTTGGAGAAGTTGCCAAACATGTTTAGGATGGCAAGCCAAAATTTAGCTCCCCCTACTAGTCCAGCTGGGGTAGAACGCACATTTAATGCATGTGGGCAGATGCATTCAGATTTATGCAAGAGTGTGAGTGAAGGGACCCTAGAACATAGTTTAATGGCCTCTATTAATACCTTGTAAACTAATTTGTTCTCAGACGTGTTATCGATAGGTATCAGGTGCACTATCGATAGTTATCGTGATTAATCGGGCTGGCTTTTGTTATTCATATCAATCGATAAGTTCGAATGACTTATCAATATCAATCGATAAGTTGCAATGACTTATCAATATCAATCGATTAGTTCGAATGACTTATTCATTGTTATTCGATTAGTTCAAAAAATCGCGATACCGGGCCTTGGTCCATACTGCTGGCGGAAAGCCGCGCGCGTCAGTGGAGCTTGACGGGAGGCGACGCGGCTGGTGTTGACAATGAGCATGAGGAGCGGCATCAAGTGGGGGGGGGACTTTGCTGACGCTGACCCACTGGGCGTAGAGCCCGGTTTTGCCGCTCAGGTGGCACGCGTGGGGGCTGGTGGCGCCTCGGCACGTCCCCCTGTTGCAGAATTGGCACGCCTTCTCGTCGGTGTTCTTGTGCCATACAAGTAAACACGTGTTTCAGAAATGTGACCGTGGCAAGGAGAGTGTGGGCAAGTCCCCGACTACACAAAGGTATCGGGTTGGTAGCCCAAAATTTGTGTGGATCCCTTCTTGTGGCGGGCCATGGGCATTCCAAGCAAGGAGGCAACTTTCTTGATTCATTCCTTAGCCACACACCGTGGAAAGCAAGGGGGGTTGAGTAGCGGTGTTAAGCGGCAATTATAGGTTGAATACCCTTCCAGAGGGTTGTCTACTTGGGAGGAATGCCCGGCGCACTTGCCTGAGTACACTTAATAATGGATAAGATGAGTATAGGGTTGGGGGGTGCATGCATAACTTGCAATGAAGTGCCCTGGCCGATTCAGGGCCTGAAAGGTATTTTCAGGGCCTGAAAACCGTTTTTAGGCCCTGAAAATGAATTTTAGGGCCTGGAAAGTCATTTTTAGGGCCTGAAAACCATTTTCAGGGCCTGAAAAGTCGTTTTCAGGCCCTGGAAACCATTTTCAGGGCCTGAAAAGTCGTTTTCAGGCCCTGGAAACCATTTTCAGGGCCTGAAAACCTTTTGCAGGGTCTGAAAACCGTTTTCAGGCCCTGAAAACCGTTTTCTGAAAACCGGTTTCAGGGCCTGAAAACCTTTTGCAAGGTCTGAAAACCGTTTTCAGGCCCTGAAAACCGTTTTCTGAAAACCGTTTTCAGGGCCTGAAAACCTTTTTCAGGCCCTGAAAACCATTTTCAGGGTCTGGAAACCATTTTCAGGGCCTAATAACCATTTTCAGGACCTGGAAAGTCATTTTCAGGGCCTGAAAAGTCATTTTCAGGGCCTGAAAAGGCATTTGTAGGCCTTAGGTGAATTTTTAGGGCTTGGAACATTGTAAAAGTTTAGGCCCTGAACTTTGTTTTCAGGGGGCACGATGGGGACATGAGAATATAATTCTAAACTTTATATAACACGAAAAGTGAATAAAAAGTTCAGGCCCTGAAAAAAAAAGTTCAGGGGGCTTCTTAAGAGTGTGTATTCGAAAAGTTCAGGGCCTGAACTTTTGTGAAAAACTTATATTAACCATGAGGTTTTTTCTAAGGTGTATAACTAGCCTAGTATAAAACAAGAACAGACCCTGAAAGTCATTTTCAGGGCCTGAAAATGGTTTTCAAGGCCTGAAAAATATTTTCAGGCCCTGAAAAATATTTTCAGACCCTGAAAAAAAAGTTCAGGGGGCAATTTTTCAGGGCCTGAAAATTTCAATCGTAAGTAGCCCCTGATCTGCCGGATTTACTCCTTAAAGTGGGACTACAAGGAGTACCCGCCAAGATTCTTCGATGTCGTTTGGGCCAGCCCTCCCTGTAGGCAGTACAGCGAAGCGCGCACCACTGGAGGACCTCCTGACCTTCCTCAGGCTGACAAGATCGTGCGGCGAACATTGCAGATCATCGACTATCTAGAGCCGAAGCACTGGTTCATGGAGAATCCCAGAGGTCGCTTCCCCAACGCGCTGCGGCTCCGCCCCATGATGCGCCAGCTCCGCCCTCCGCTGGTGTGCACCTACTGCATGTACGGTATGCAGTACATGAAGCCTACTTGCATAAGGACGAACTCAGCACCACCTACGCCCTTGCTACGCTGCACTGCTTCAACACCATGCGCGTGCAGATGGGCAACCGGCAGCCATCCGAAAACTGCACAGCTAGGGCCCCATCCGCAGCAAGCTGGAGCGGGGCAATCTGCAAGTGTATACCCTGTACCAGCGCCCCTGCTGCGACAACTTTTCCGACATCTACGCCTCCGCAAGACTGAAGACCCGCTTTAGACTCCAAGCGGCACCCTTCTTTATGACAGTGGTGCCCTGGTAGCGGTAGGCAAGCTATGATCGAGGAGGAACCAGAGAACCTAAGAACTGGGGCTAAGAAGGAACCAGAGAACCTAAGAACTGGAACTTAGATAGGCACCTTAGTGGAGTGATCCCAGGAGGTAGACCACTCCTAAGGGGGGGAGAGTTGTGCCCGGAGGCACAGCGTGAGCCGAGATGTTTGTGCGTATGTGTGTGTCATCGGGAGTAATCTGGGATTGACACGATGACAGTGAAATTGGGCCTGAAATCACGATGAGAATGAGTACCAGATGTCCGGGGTATGACGGTATGACAGTATGACACTATAGTAGTATGACAGTACTGTGGGGTGGTCATCGTGGTACTTAGTCAGACCCTCGGGGAATGGCCGGATTCGCATCGGGATCCGAAAGACGGTGAAATCGAGTATCAGATGTCCGGGGTATGATAGTATGACAATACAGTAGTATGATAGTACTGTATGACGGTCATCGTGTCAGCCCGTCGATGTGACATCTGAATCGAGAATGACGAATCGGAATTAGAAATGAAATCGGATCAGGAATTGAACGTTGGGCCGTGGTGTGACATCGGGTGCCGGGTGGTTGACCCTGCAGCCCGAGTTACGAGTGAATAAGTAGAGCACTTGAGAAGTGCTTGGCCTTCAAAACTCGGAACCGAAACTATCGTTTACACCTCAGTCTGGCCCCGATCCAGCATATTTTAAAAACCGAATTGTGTACCTTTGCACGTTCAATCAAAAACATCATTCCGAGTATATGTCGTAGTGACCCTGGCACACATTGCGTATATCCAAAAATATGTTTGAGATCTGAGGCAGAATTGCTGACAACATTCAAGCAGATTCATCACACCAAGAGGCACAACAGAGACCATAGTGCAGATATCCATGGTAACGCGACGTAAACTCAAGGCGGGCTAATGGCGACAGGTCCGACTTGGCTTCAACCCTGTATTCAGACAAAGCTTGTGATTGGTCAGGATGCGCAGCTGGTATGGCTTATCCTTGGGACCGCTATTCACATATATAATTGTAAAGACTAAACAAATGAGAGCCCAGGCAAATTAAAAATGAGAG
The DNA here is from genome assembly GCA_001247695.2 of Cymbomonas tetramitiformis. NCBI lineage: Eukaryota > Viridiplantae > Chlorophyta > Pyramimonadophyceae > Pyramimonadales > Pyramimonadaceae > Cymbomonas > Cymbomonas tetramitiformis. Next base: position 75,539 of record LGRX02009165.1, on the reverse strand, counting down.
CCGAAAACCACTTTCTTGAATGCACACTCGTGCTTAAGCAAAATTCAACCATATCACGTATAACCCGTATCCCAATGCACCAATGGTTGCAAAGGCAATCCTCTGACAATACTAGATTGTGTCAGGATAATTTATTTTGCAATATGGCCATACAGTATAGCTCATTACTAAGGAAGGGGATGCCCCAAACTCTTAGTATGGACTATGATGTCTCCGCACTTGATGAATGTCCAACCGAGATCAAATAATATCTGCCGGCATGCACCTCTCCCACAATACCCACAGGTATTTCCTGCACGGCTTCCGACAACCTCAACCCTCTTTCGAGATCCGTTTCACCGACGGCACTGACCCGTCATTCCCATATTGACTTCAACCCATTATTTGAATTCAAAAGTCACTACCACCTAAAACTTTTTCTCGCTCCATTTTATTCTTTTCCTCAGAGCTCACCACCTTCACCACAGAAATTCACTACTGCTCATGCAGTGTCCATCAGTCAAGGATTTGGACTCCCCACGTGAGGCATAGCCCTGAAGTCATTTGTACCGCACCAACAAGATTTATGAAAGCATTTTCCAAAAAAAGATACGTGTATCCGTTGGTACATGATTCTCTTGCACCATGCACAAATGTTGAAGCTTAACGTTCGAATAGCACATCTCACTATTCTACACAAATACTTGTGAATATGATAACTTTTGGCCGCGTGCATACCCCGAAACTGCACCGATTTGGAATGGGCTATATCATACAAAGGCTCAAAATGTCGTTTTGCGCCACGATTTGCATGATTGACAACTCAGTCCAAGTATCACATGCATTCTGGCACACCTCACTTAAGCATTGCTATCACATGGCGAATCATCAAATGCATGCCAGCTGCAATATGTCCCCAGCTGCTGGAAATTGGTCCACGAGGTAGATTTGTGGATGGGCATTGAGATCATCAATGAGGCCAAACCAGTAAATAACCATTCCCGACCCATATCTATTCACATAGCCTGTGCCGAGCACCAACCCACATGGGGCGCAGCACAGAACCCGTCGAGAACACAAGCTACATTGCAAGCAAGAAGAGGGCGGTGTTGCGATGCATTGGCCTGAACTCACTAAATGTGTGGTGGCATCAGTAATAGAAGGCCTGAAGACAATAGCCGAGTTCGCACATAACACCAACAACGTGTATTTGCCTCTTGATATTGGAAGCCTCATTGCAGGGAGTGGGTATTGCAATCACGAGTGACTAGTATCCCCTTCAGCTGCACATGCATGGATATAAATGTGCCTAAAGAATGAAGGGCGGGCATGCTTCAATACCAGACAAAGACACACCAAGTGTTACGAGGTATACTGGCAAAAATCACCAAAATCAGAACCAAAAGAAAGATCAGCATTCAGCATGAGGGCCGCTGCAGTGACGTGATGCCGCACGCCCAATCACCATTCAACACGAGGGCTGCCGCA